>JAACJM010000274.1:0-107177 GCA_013368315.1 Tetrapyrgos nigripes | reverse complement strand
GAATTTCGATAACCAGGACCCCAGACTGTTCGGACGACAGTCTCATCGTGGACTCAGGAGACATCATCTTTGATCTTCGTGAGACGGGTTACAATGACAGACCCGTCGCAGTTACTTGTGTTCCAACATAGATGGGCCTGTTTCATGTAGTCCTTAGTCAAATTTGTGCAAGTCGATATCGTGGATAACAGATTGAATCTAAATAGTTGTTCCTTCTACTATTATAGGCACTCTTATCAGAAATCCAGACATGGTGTATTTTGAAGAATATCCTTAATCATGTCCAGAGTCCCGATTTAAGCTCTATTTGAAGTTCTTTCAAGAGATTTGATAGTTCACCAAACAAATGTACCGAAAGGCGTCCGAACATATCAACTTTCTATTCATATATCTAGCTTACTGACACATAATCTATTTGGACTTCTATGTAGACTACGAATGTATCTCCATTTCGTACACCCATCCGCGAGCGGATATTTTGGTATTTTCGGCGTCATGCGAATTGAACTTGACGAAGGGAATGTGCTACAAGCGCTATCCCAGGTCTTCTAACCCGTTCAGGCTAGGCTTTGTCATTTCACTCTTATCTCAGGGCAAAGAGAAGCAACCTTCAGAAGTTACGAGCCCTTTTAAGGGTCGTTCTTACACACATCGTTTCTGCCTGTGGCTATGCTCATTAGGGCCACCTGGTGGCAATTCCAATCACTAAATTTGGGCCTCTTCTCGTGCCACGCGCAGCGGTGACCCACATTTCCTCGTTCAAACCTTAACAGAGGTACTGCATCTAGAGTCATCTGCGGTACGCGTTCAACTTGAACCGCCGGCTACTTCCATGCTGAGTGCAGGAGGAGCCAGCTAGAAGCCTGAATTCCGTACGAGAGGTAGTATAAAGATAGCTATTCTCAGGAACACCGTAGCTATCTAACTAGGTACGGATGGCGAGGGCTATCCCTCAGATCATTTCCAAAATTGATGATTCATAGCTTTCCTCCAGTACTCAAGTATTTTTTCATCAGTTTCAGCACTTATAAGTCCTCGAGGTAGTGCTTGGAGCCTCAGCAGCTATGGCAGACTCCTCTGAACCAGCAGAACTACTCTTCCTTGAACATTGCGATTTTGCTGGTACCATATTTCAGAAATATTCTTCGGTGAGCCCTTCTCCGTTTCATACAGCTGTATGTCTATGTCTAATAATCTACCTGCAGGCTTCAGCATTATTTGTTCTTCAGATGCATGATTTTGCTCTTGCGGTCCAAACGCACCAACATGTCTAGTAATCGTAACTACTATCTTGCACTGTACACCTTGGTGCTATTTGGACTTGGAACTGTCTTCATGGCGATGAACGTTCATCTCATGCAGCTAGCTTTCATCGATCACCGAGATTTTTCCTGGCGGTCCTGAAGCCTATGAGCTCTCGGTGTATTCTACTGCCTGTTGCACTTACGCCAAATGCAACGTTTATCATTGCCAACTGGCTTGCGGACGCATTGCTAGTACGTGATTCGAATCTCTTTGCGAGTGAGCATGTTACTGAAATAGTCCTATGTAGCTTTTCCGGTGCAGAATCATCTGGCAAGAAAAGGCCTGGGTGCTGTTTCTTCCCGTCCTGTTGTACCTGGCAGATCTTGGTGAGTGGTTCTCCATTAAGGCCCCAAGTGCCTTGACCCACTGGCTTACTTCCACCTAAAGCGATGGGAGCGATGTATCTCTATCAGCTTTCAGTCCCAACCGCCACTCTCTTCACGGAAGAGGCTGTGGATTTTGGTCTTCCCTACTTCTCCCTCGCCACCACACTCAACGTCCTACTGACACTCTTAATCTCCTCCCGTTTGATAATCCACCAACGGAGATTAGGAGCCGTACAATCCCTCCCTGACTCAAACAACCTTCCCTACATGCCCATCGTCGCCATGTTGGTGGAAAGCTCTGCACTATATGCAGTATTTTCGGTGCTATTTATCGGACCTACGCTGCTGGAAATAGTGCTTCTGCTATCTTCTTGCCTATCCTTTCGCAAACTCAGGTACATTGACTTATTTCGTGTGTATCCTCTGCAGCAGTCAGCTGAAATACCACTTAGATCATAGCACCTCTCCTGATCATTGCCAGAGTTTCCAGAAGGAGGGCTTGGACAAGCACTGATACCTACTCTGCGAATCGTGCTACGGTCGATCTTGGGCAGTGCCTGCCTCTGGAAGTACAACTCGTATTGACAATATTCCTCTGGAGCCAACTCCCAAGTTCAGCAACATCCGTGATATCACCCATCCTGATCAGATCCACACGGAGACAACAGTGGACATCAAGGTAGCGTGAAGAGAGTGAGTGGGCTAGGCTGGGTTCACTGGACTGCGAGGCACAGCGCAAACAAATGGTCATCACAATAGGTCTCTATATTCCATGAAGATAGTGAATGTATCTTAGTCTTGAATCTTGAAGGGGACCGTAACTTCTGCAATCATGGCCCCAGAAGCTCAAAGCTCAAAAATAATATGCAAATAAAGCTATGACTTCACAAAATCATCACAAAAATTATATACTGATCATGACCTGTGCCACCTGCAGTCATGTACTCAACCTTCCTGAGGGGTAACCTGGTGGGAAATTGAACCTGTCAAAAAATCCTGACCTGTTGAAATCGGGACCTGCTGTAAAGGATTAGGTCAGCCTGCGATGAGACCCAACCTCCAACTGGACCAAAAGGCCACAAAATTCGGTACGTGTGAATACTGTCACAGACGCTATATATGGAGTAACGAACCGTTACATTATCTCCCCTTCGAGGCAATCTCCTCCCGGGTCTCTCAGGTTACGAGGCCTTTAGCCGAGTTAACTTATGTCGTCTTCGCAACTTTTCCACGCCTGCAATTTCTATTGGCCAGTCTCTATGATGCCGACAACCGAACGAGGATGCCGTCGGCTTTTTGATCCGACCCAAGCTGTCGTCAACCATGAACAAACAATGACATAGCCCAAGTCGCATCGGATTTTCATAAGTCCTTTCACCTTCACCCTACGATGTGCTACTACAGGCCTCGTAAATTGCCATGCGAAGCAGTGGCATCTTTCCCCAGTCCGGAAGAATGTCCTTATATAGAAGACCCCGAATCGATTCTGGTTTCCCACGCCAGTCTCAATCCTCAGCCGTCAATTCGAATGAAGGGCAGAATCCACGGGCCCGAAATGGGTGCTCCCGGGAATCGAAACCAACGACCGCTGTGTACCGAATATTCTGTAAAGGATTAGGTCAGCCTGCGATGAGACCCAACCTCCAACTGGACCAAAAGGCCACAAAATTCGGTACGTGTGAATACCGTCGCAGGCGCTATATATGGAGTAACGAACCGTTACACCTGCTGAAAATCCCAACTTGTTGGAAATCCTGACCTGTTAAGAACCATTTGACTCTATGTCAAGTACACCAGTCTCAATTGCAATGACCTATCTAGCTTGAGACCCAAGCAACTGTTAAAAAATCATGAACCTGATTGAAATTCACTGACTCGTTTGAGGCCCTGGGTCTTGGAACCTGCCCAGATATTTTCAGTGTTTTCCCAAGCCCCTGTCACGAAAATGGACCTTTCTAAAAACCGATTTTTGATACACTATTTCGCCCATAGTTGGGCCCAAGTTTGGCGGCCCAAGATTTGCCAAAAGACTAACTTGTACGTGCACGCTTATGCCTTAGGGTCGGCCTAGATGCCAGGCTTGACGTCGTTCATAGGTCTACATAATTTGTCGTGCGTATATTTTCATTCTATAAATTTACTCGTAAATGCTAGTGCTGCTGATGACTCTAAGTTTTGATGTAGGTCGATCAGGTGATGCAGGGTCCAAGGTCCAAGTCTTTGCCAATTCGCAGTTCGGCCGACGCATTGCTGAGGAAAGACACGGAAAACAGTCGTAATTCACGTCGCATTACAAGCTTTTACTAGAACTCATGCCACCACTCCCACTGAAAAACATTTTCATCGACCTTCCCTCTTACTAACAGTCACTGTCCTAGTCAGTCACCGATGTAAATTCGGGAGACGGGTTTTGTCTTGTGATCAGAAAAATGAGTCGCATGTGTATGTACTAATGTAGTGAGCTGCGATGAGTTGAGAACCTCCTAGGCAGATTGTGGCGTGGAACTTCAATTCAATATTAACGACAACTAGGGAAGAGTACTACTACGATAAATATGCTAGTGCAGGCCGCTGTATACAGCGGCAGGTACGAGTCCTCATCCTCTTGCACAAAATCAATTGAACGATCGACTCTGAAGAGATCCTAGGCTCTGGTCACTCGACGGAGAATTTGCGGAGAAGGTATTTTGGTGCCGAGTCTGCCGTCTTAAAAAATAAGATATGTTTTCCCAGGATGCGATAAGTGCGACCATTTGACCTCACAATAAGACTCGTCCTATAAATAGGACTCGTAAACGATTTTTCCTCAGCTGAAGTACCCAAAGTCCGCCCTATGAGTTCACCATGTCAGGTACGTATATACTTGCCGATAACTAATCAAAACGCACCTTAACAGACATCGTCAAATGCGACTTTAGAGCATAACCTTATCCCTCTGGGCTGAGGCTCAGAGGGATCGAAGGTTGGACGTTTAGAGCGAGGGTAAAATCTGCGGACTTTCGAAGGAGTTTGATCATGAAATACGAGGCTTCGCTGTATGCGAACTGACGATATGTGATCAGAGTTGCCTACTTTGACTTCGGTCTCCACGTTCCTCTGTCAGCGTTATCTGCGAGCTGGGTGATCTTGAAACCAAAAGCCGGACAGCCAAAGAGTGAAGACGTGTACTTCTCAGAGAATGGTCAATCTAATCGGACCGAAGGTCCCAGAGCTCTTACTAGAAGTTCAGGGCTCAGGGCTCAGCTCCCAGCCCCATACTCTGATCTTTGGACATGAACTTTTAAAAAAACGAATCCTATATTTGTCATTCCAATGAATTTTGTGAAACTGCGCTCATGTCCATCTTCTCAAGGCACTGGAAGTGCTACCCACTATTTGTCCGGATTCCCCTTGAGTCTGACGATGGAAAGAACAACCAGGAGGAGGAGGAGTGTATTACCCGCTGAAGCTTCAATTTCTATGTCATCGGAAAGCCTTTTCTGGGTTCAGCCAGGAACATGACTTGATCAATGTAACTTAGGAGGAGTGTATTACCCGCCGAAGCTTCAACTTCTATGTCATCGGAAAGCCTTTTCTGGATTTAGCCAGGAACATGACCTGATCAAAATAACTTTAGCTGCTACTTTTTCTCGTCCCTAGTCATCCGTGTGCGCTCAGGATGGGTCCATTCGCTTCGAAACCTAACCTTCAAGCTATTTTTCTCCAGATGTCAAATGGCGCCGCAAGTCTCTGATCTGACAATCACCCACCGTGGAACTACCGTCATAATGGTTACGTGCTCGATTTTGCTGATTGGAGGTTTGGAGTAGATGCATGCCATGGCGGGCTATACAGAATATACACCAGGTATGTATGTAGACGATCATACCGTGTATATCTATCTATCTATCTACACCCATGGCCAGAAGGGAACACATGCAAGTTTCGGAAAAGGTATTTAAATAAGTCCACAAATGATACCCACTCCCAACTCGAGTTTCCTCGACGTCGGACATCCTCTCTCAGGATAATCAATCTCAAAGCTCTCGTTCTCTGCATCAATCATGCAACTCAAGCTCAACAGAATCTTCGTCGCAGTCACAGTCATGTTGATCACAGCAATCGGTCAATCCGCTGCCCAGTTCTGCAACACCTTCGATGATTGTCCTGGAAGTGAAGTACGTGAACAAGAAAAGTTTTACCAGGTTGACCGGTGCTGAAATTCTTTTATATGTAGGTGTGTTGCTCTGTGGTAAGGCATTTTATTATGTTTGGAAACGTCTGTCAATCTAGAAAATGCGCTTCAACTAGCCTGCCGTAAAATTCTGCATTCCATTCAACTCATGTACCAATCTTGATGACAACGGAATCGTGAGGAACCACTATCTGTGATTATGACGTACTAATCCTCACTGATAACTTCGCTGCTGTTCAAATCGTTAGGGTCAATGTCCCGGACCAGGACCAGGAGGACTCCCTACTGGAACTTGCGATTGAGGAGAAGGCAAGGCTGGCAATAGGATGAATGGTTTCAGTGTGGTGAAGGTGTATCACGGCCGCGTCTTGTGAAGTATATGTCAATGTATATGCAATATAGAAATTGCTCTCCTCTTGTCATGTTGCAAAGAGACTATGAGCGCGCCTTTAACACAAAGACGAGATTATTGTCGGAAGGTATTTGTACATGTTTATCAACACCTTTGAAAGCTCTACACTGCCACAACCACAACAGTTTAACGTTTAACCCCTATTGGCGCAGTCCTTATTGCCCTCTCCCTCTGCATAGCGTCTAAACCTTCCGAGGATCCACACCCGGTGCATCGAAGCCTGACTTCCCCACTTTTAGATAGTATAACGTGGTGACTGTCCGAGCATCACCTGCAATCGTATTCGCTGCTCCTGCTCTGCTCCGACACGTCCATGGCATTTGTCTGGCGGTCTTCCCTCTCAGGACTCATGAGCCAGATCGAACAATGACACAGCTCCTTCTCCTTGAAGCTAAGCCCAAGTCACCGACAGAGCTTTCCCATTTGTGGATATCGAACATCAGCAAAAAGGCCAAGGGGGACCGAAAATTTTGTAACATTACACAATGTTGAAAAATTTTTTAACGACCTCCAGGCTGCGACCGACCGACTGTACTTACCATATTTGGAAGGTTATTCTCACTGACTAATCACCGACTTACCAAATTTGGCTAGTTCCTAGCGGATGAGATGCTGTTTGGATGAGCTACCTTCATCCGCGGATGATTGGTAGGTATACTTAAACATTTTAAGAACATCTATTCACTGTGCTCAACCAATTTGAAGTACAGTACATGAAAATTATCGTAGTTCTGCGTCACTTTGGCACATAGTAAGTTACAGTAAGGACAGTAAGTACAGCGGCAAGAGCATGAAAGTGCTTAGCCACTGAAATTTAATACACTATAGCAAACCTCGACCAGCCTTAAAACAGTCTAGACCAAGCCAAATTGAAGGTTTCCTTGGATTTGTGACCAAAACCGAGCCGCCTGCAAGATGTGGATGCCTCTGTTGGCAACTAAGACATTTTAAGTGGCTCAAATGTCGCGCAAAACATAGGGTTCCAAAATTTTTTAGTGACCTGAGACTGCCGACCGACCACCGGAGTGTGCCGGTCCGCAATCCCGGGTCCCCCTTGAAAAAGGCATTTCGCCTTTTCGAACTTTTCCCGAACTTTCAGGCACTTTTCGCCGGGCCTTCCGGACTTTTAAAAGCCAGGTCCCATTACTTTTACAAGTTCGAAAAAGTTCAAATAAGTACATGAACAAAAGGTTGGAAAAAGTTCTATATACATATATCCTGGTAGCTTCCGCGGCACTACAACCAGCCCACCAATGCATCTACGCTTCTTCAACGGTCAGACAGCATGGTCCTGTCAAAAGAATGAGAACGACTTCTTGAGCACAGATGGAGCATAACTTACCACAAACCAATTGCGCTATGCTAGCTATCTCAAGTTTGTGCTTCCCGTGGTAAGCCCTGTTGGAAATCATCGTATGAAAAAGCAACTTGGTAGGGGAAAAAATGCATTTACCTTGTGCAAACATTTTTTCCTTGCCAACATCTCAACGTGCTTCCTTTCCCATCTGGCAAAACCACCATGTAGTATGTCTCTGTGGGCCTGATGCACATAGGGAAAAATTGGGGCCATCAACGAAATTGAGATTTGAGGAGGGCTTGACTTTCTGAGCGTTGCTGAGAAGTAGAGCGTTGATGTGGAGTTAACAGCACTGAGAGGCTGACGAAGACAGAGAAAACATAGAGGACAATGGAAAGAACGTTGGCGGCTTTGATGGGCAGCGTCGGTTGAGGGAGTTGAGGGCAATCTTGAGGGCAACGTTGACAATGTTGAGGACGTCGACAAGGAAACGTAGATGATGATGTAAGTGGCTTGATGGACGACTGTATATATAGTACACGTCACAATGTGTCGGAGTTTGAACAGAACTCGTTTGAAAAATCCGTCGTTCGAATTCCTTCAGCCGTTCCCCCGCCTTGAAGTGCTCAGCGCTCGGCACACAACATGCATGCTCACTGTCAACACTATGGACAAGATGGGGAGAGCAGTGTCGTTCTCTTCATGATTTACATTGGGTGACGCGCTACCTGCTGTACATGTAGTACTACATACACTCTAGGCTTTCGGTCTACTGGTAGACAAGCTCGCAAAAGTACACAAAAGTCCTCGCCGGTTGCGAGGCCCACTGCAAAGTACCAAAAAGTCCGGAAAAGGTCTTGCAGAAAAGGTCATCAAAAGTTGTTGGTGGTGACATGGCAAGTCTGGGCGGCGACGACCGAGGGTTGAGCTTGACGCTGGTACAGGTACATGTAGGGAATACAGAAGGGGATACAAAAGGGGCGGGGAGGGTCAATAATGCGATCAAAATACTTCGAAGATGAAGGTGTACCTCTGTAAAATGATGGGAGCACCCTTGACCATCGGGCGTCAACCTAAAGGCTCCACGTCCAGCACACGTATCCCATCTTCCACTACGACAGGGACGACGACCTACAACAATGCCGAGCCATGGTCCAAGTCAGAGCAGATAGACCTGTCTGCATAGGTTGCATCGTTATTGAGAATGTAATAAAAGAGCAAGGAGTCACGTACAAGTCAATTTTGGTATGTTATTCGAAACAGTTTCCACCAAGCATCCATTCTCGCAACGAAGAACATTAGAAGTCATTGGAAAGGGATGTCTTCAGAATCTGCTTCAAAGAAAAGAACGGAGTTGCATAAATTAGTAAGAAAGAGACACCAGGAAAAGGCCAAATACAACATACCCTGACGTGACGATCATAGGATGGAGACGGAGCAAAGCAACCCAGAGGCCTTCATTGGAATCCCGGAGCCGGTGTCCAATTTCAATCCGTCTGTGTAGATGAAGCCGAAGAGGGTGAAGTAGCACTGGACGAAGCTCTAACAGTCGTCATAGTCAGCCTAGGAGGCTCAGGGGAGGGTTTGGAGAGGAATATGTCAGTTTGTGCGCTGAAGCATATAACGAAAATCAGTCAGCTGTTCCATACACTCAACGCAACACAGCGCACTGAGAGACACTCACCATCCAAAAATCCCAACTTTTTCTCCTATACGACGGACTGCAAGGTGGGTTGGGGGTTCCTTGGCCATTCCCTATGTTTTCATTTCCGTTGGCGTTAGTATTCCCATTCTCGGTGTTGAAGTTGACGTTAACATCGGAGTTGCCTAAGGATCCTTCACACCAAGTAGCAGATTTGGCTGAAGCGAGAGGTGCAGAGCTGGGTGTTCCGGTGACACGCCGTTTGTAGGGTATACGTGTTGAGTTCGCCGCAGCTGTAGAGCTTGGAATGAGTATCATGTCATTGAAGGAGAGAAGAGACGGCAAGAATGGATGAAAAAGAGAAATGGAGAACAGCAGAGCGGGGAATGAGCGAAGTAAAGAAAAGGACGACAAGACAGAAATCTGAAGATATAAGACATACAAGACATGCCCATTAGGTACCCATCCCTAGCACATGTACACCTTCTTCAGGACAAGCAGGCAAATTTGGGACTTTGAAAGTCGCGAGACATTTCTAGGATAACCCGTCTCGCAGAGGTCCGGGGAAAGTACCGCCTTGTTTCCCGTCTTACGAAGGAATGGTGAAAGTGCGGTTGGTGCCAAATTTGAGTTGGCTGGGCTGTGTGAAATAATGTCAAGTGAGCTAAGAGAGAGGTGAGGTCGAGAGAGGGTTGGACAAGGGTAAGGTGAGTGGAGAGTGCATAGTCAGGGAGACCACGTGAGTTACAGGTGAAAATGGACGAAGAAGACGAAATGACGCGTACAGTTTAAGAAGTCATCGATTTCAGGTGGGTATTGACCACACTAGACGATAGAAGAAGGCATTCAGTCATATGGAGTGACCAGTGAGATGTACTGACGTAATTATGTCAGAAACGGGAGATGCTAGAAGAAAACAACCATACTCACAAGGAATGAGTAGGGCTCCAGGCCGAGAAAGTATAGACGTAGATGGTTGTTGAAATATATACCTTCCATGTATAGTAACTATGATTCTATATGGAGTTATTATGAAACTTCTACGTAGCTATAAGTATGCTAGTCCTTCAGGACATTCTCCGGACATTATTCTTATCTTCTACTATGTAGTGATATCTCTGTAGATAGCAATATGGCCAATGGCAATATCCTCTTAGTCTCTAGGTATGTCCATGGACAATGTAGATATTAGTAATTATATGCTCTTTATCTAGTATAAAAGCTCTCTGTAAAGTCGTAGATACTACAGAACAATATCTAGTTCTATCTGCTCTACAAGCAACTCGTATCTAAGCTCTACAAGCTTTCTACTCAGCCCTCTATTTGGTGAGCTCTACTGACTGGTCACCCTACGCTGATTATTTGCTGTTTCATTAGGTTATGGGCCCCGAGGGCCATCGATGCTGGTCTTATCCCATACAACTACCATTGTCAAGATGGATCGCATTGTCGAGGTCAACGGCGAGCTCATCACCGAGTAAGCTGTCGGACTCGATGTTGTGCAGTTTGGTGGATCGATGTTTCACTTTATCTCCTTCTTCATCTATATTGCCCAGTAAAATATATAACCTGGATTCAGTTTAGAGTCGCATTAGGCACTCTTTGCTGGTTTAGTTATAGATCTAGATAAGTCACTTTATACCTGTAACAGTTATTTGTGGAACCCTTATGGATCTACAGATAGTTGTATGCAGAGTGACTGGCACGCTTTGCAGCCTCCACTTTAGTGTGGGACTGTTTTTCGCACTCAGGCAAAACTCCGTAGTCATTCGGATGAGCCAGGGGCGTTTATAAAAGTCGCCGATCTAGATCTATAGAAAAACAGTAGTTAGATAGTGCTCCCCTATATGCTTTAAGGCATCTCTACACCCATTAGGAAGTACTGTGCCACTACGGTCAATATTGCGACTTCTAGAGTAATCATGTGCTCTCTGTCAAGAGTATGGTCTTTGACAGTGTGAAATTGATTGAGAAGCACTGATGAAGGAGTTAATATAGGATTCCATTATGTGCATGTACCGACGAATGGTTTTCTACTGGCATATAGTTGATTAATGCAAATGTATTATGTACATTCCTTGTCTGAGGCGTTTGCTCAGAAAGGAGAAGGAATATTGCGATCATCCTATACACTGTGGTTGTATTAGACCCTTCGATGTTCTTTGGTACTTATGACCTATTGAATGCACATCTTTACTGATTGATGCTTCATAGATCAATATGTCTTCCAACAACGCTATCAACAACGCTGAAAGCATCTTCAACGTTCCCATCCTCAATACTACCAATTATGAGTTTTGGAACTATGCTATCACCTGCCTCCTTGAAGCCAAAGGGCTTAGCAGGGTTGCTTCAGGTACCCAAAAGCGTTATGTGAACACAAGTCCCACTGAAACAGGTAATGCACCTTCTCTTCCTGAAGGATTTGTACTAGTGTCTAATGAAGTTTACAATGCTTTAACTGAATCAGAACAATCGTCTTATAATCAAATTGTTGATACCTTCGCTCATGAATGGGATCAATATCAAATTTTGGTTAATAAACATGATCGGGAATTAGTTGAAACTTATAAGCTTCATAGTTCTTGGGATGACAAAGATGAACAGGCTTTGGGTTTTATTTCCTCCTATCTTCCGAATGATGTGGGTTTGGAAATGAGAGAGTTCACTAGAGAAGAAGTAGAAGAAGACCCTTGTGCCAAAGCAAAAGGAGATTATACCGCTAAAATGCTTTGGGATAAGATCGACAAGAAATACAGTTCTCCTGGCCCAACGTCATGGTTCTTAGACTTCAAAGAGTTCATGTCTTGGACGCTTGATGAGAAAAAAGATCCTGCAAACCAGATCGCATCTCTGGGAGCAGTTCTCACACGTCTTAAAGCCTATGGATTCACAGTTGATGACAAGTTTAGAGCTCTTTTCTTAATGGATCGCATTCCGCAATCCTGGGGAAACTATGCTCAATTCACACTTGCCACTATTGAACCAAAAAAACCTGACTATGGCACATGTGGAAGGACTGATTCTTGTCGAGTACAAACGACGAACTGGTCAATCTTCTGAATCATCTCTTCTTACCTGCATTACTGGAGATAGACGAAAGTTTGATTCTGCACCAAATTAGAACAACCAGAAGGCTGGATCTTCTAAACAGAAGAACCAAGACAAGGGTAAGGGTAAACAACCCAAACCTCAAGAACCTTCTAAAACTGTTACAACAGGTGATGCGAATCAAGGGGGAGATAAAAAGAAGAAAACTCGTCGCAGTAAGAAGAAGGGTTCCAAAAAAGGTGCTGCTAATTTAGCCAATCCAGAAGTCGAAGCTGATTCAGATTCTGATGATGATGCTCCTTTAATGGTGACTGCTTTTATGGCAAATCCTTTTATGAATGCCACATTAGATCCAATCGAAATCAGTGACACTGATGATCTACCAGAGACATGTGAGCAACCCATTTATGAACTTCTTCCCTATCATAACTTTCTGATTGTTCGATCAGATTACTTTATAGACGAGAACAATAATTCTTCTTTGAAGGAAAGAGTAAAGCGGAACTTAGCTAAACAGGTCAGACCGCAAACGATTTCGGGTTACTTCATTCTTACTCATTATGAGAGACTCATGATCAATGAACTCGCACAGGAGACAGTTGATTTTGAGAGCTTTCTTAGAGTAGAAGCTCGTCATCAAATGACCCGTAAGCTAGCCGAAATTTGGGATTACACATACAATTCTGATGGCACTCATACAGAACCTTATCTTCGAGCAAAAGAGGATCTCAATGGTGACGAAGACATGACAAACCAATGGTTTGATCATGAAGGAACTATCCGTCCCATTCAGAAACAAATCGAGGAAGAGGTCGAGTATTTTTTGCCGCTATATCATGAATAAAGCTTTGACTGATATGCGCAATCATAAATGGATTCCACAGCAGTTTAAAAAACGTGAGCCAGTCCCTTCAAAGCCTCCTTCCTTAATTGAGAGAGCTTACTGGCCTACTCCTGCTCAATCTGTTATGCGCACAAATGGTGTTACAATTAACACTCAATTTCATGATACATCACTATATCCCGATTTCATTTGCACTCTACCTTTTAATCATACTAAAGCGTCATCGTCGTCTTCAAGTAGAAAGCGAAAGGCTGTTCGAGGTTCATCTTCTTCTGAATTATCAGATTCTACATCTTCGGATCATAGCGAAGAAAGTTCCTTTAAATATATTCCTCCGAGTGTTGCATTCAAAATGTGGCAAGACAGAATGTCTCACATGTTCACAGATCCAATCCTTGAGAATATAAAAAGAGAACCTGATGAATCTGGAAACACTTCGAAGAAACCTCGCTATGATGCACCTTTAGAAGAAGAAGCTGGTCCTTCATCTCTGGCAGATGCGATAAATGTTTCCATTTCGTCTGGATACCTTGCCGATGATGATGGTGTCAGTCTTGGTTCAGAATCAGATGTGGAAATTTATATTGATGGAGACGAAACTATGGCTTTCTGGCAAGTATTTCACACCTCTAATAAAAATAGTGCACTCATACAATTGCCTCAGATCTCAATGTCGTCGGACTATTGTGAATCTCATACAGCCCTAGCGGCTATAGACAATTGTACTATTATTACAAATGATGTGCCTGTATTTATTTATGAACAAAGTTTTGTTGTTCGTGCACATTGCTCAACGTGTGAAAAGTATCCTTTGAATAGTATTTGTAAGAGTAAGATCACTGATGAAATAACCTATTGGGTTTCAGATTCAGGTGCATCGACTCATATTACAAACAATTTAATGGATTTTGCTCAGTACCATAAGTTACCCAATCCAATTCCACTTCAGATTGCTGATAAAAGATCTGAAACTTACCTTGAAGGTGTTGGAACTGTGTTTATTGAACACATAAATGAAGAAGGAGTCAAACATACTATAAAACTATACCCAGTGTTTTATCAACCAACTTGCACACATCGTTTGTTGTCTCGAGGATGTATTCTTCATGAAGGATACTATGAAATCTCACGAGATGGCAAGTCCGAGTTTCGGAAAGAAGTAGATCAAAGTCTTCTGATGACATTATTACCAATGCATTGGAAAGACAATTTGCATTGGCTCAAATCGAAGATAATCATTCCTGAGTCAGCAAATTTATCATCTACTACTACTGATTATGACATCGTGCATAACCGCTATGGACATGCTGGAAAGGCAGTGGAAAGTCATATCATAAAGAATACTAAAGGCTTGAAACCTTTTAAAGTACCTAAACATAGTGTATGTCGAGGCTGTGCCTTAGGCAAGACTCCATCGAAATCTTATCCTTTATCAGAAAAGCGAGCTACAGAAGTATTAGAACTTGTGCATACAGATGTGAAACAACAACCATCTATATCATATCACAAGTATGAGTATTTCGTTGTCCTTCTTGATGATTTTAGTTCTTTCCCTGTAACCTTCCTTTTAGTAAGGAAATCTGATGTCTTCAAGTCTTTTAAAATGTACTTTGCCTGGGCAGAACAGTCTACTGACAAAAAACTGAAGACTTTACGATCAGATTTGGGAACAGAGTTTATGAACGAAGATTTTGACAACTTTCTTGCTGAAAAAGGCATTATAAGACAAATGTCAGCCCCATACATACATCAACAAAATGGTCGTGCCGAGAGAATAATTAGAACACTCAATGAGAAGTCAGAAGCCATGCGCCATCATGCAAATGGACCTCCTTCTTGGTGGGAATTTTCTCTTGCCACAGCTACTTTTATAGCATGTTGCACACCAATAAAACGACTCAAATGGAAGACTCCTTTTGAATTGTGGTACAAAAAGAAACCAGATGTATCTTACTTCCGTTCTTGGGGATGCGCTGCATATGTATTCATCCCAGAAAAGAAAAGAGTAAATAAACTCTCCCCAAAATCGGAATTAATGATCTTTGTTGGTTATGAAAAAGGTTCTAAAGCCTGGTTATTCATGAGACGTGACAATTCACTCTTTGTTAGTCCACAAGCACTCTTCATTGAGAAATGGTTTCCACATGTCTTATCATCCGAAACAGAAGAAAGCGACAAATCCACCAAACCTGTCCAACCTTCTGAATTAATGCGCAGTTTGCACAAACAGGGTACAAATAATCTCCTACCTGACCCTGTAGTACCCCTCGATTTAGATGACCTGTTCCGAGATCAATTTGATGATCAGGGTCCACCACCCGATGAAGGTAATGGTGATCATCAAGATATTGATGATGGAAATGGTTCGGATGCTAGTTCCAAAGACCATGATCCTGGTGCACACCAACCTTCTGATCCAAATGACTCCGAAACAGAATCTACACAATCTCGTGAACCGACTCCACCACCTGCACCAGAACCACCTGCTCAATTACCTGCTGATCCTGTACCTGTAGAAGGTCCTCAACCAGTTAATCCACGAAACGTTGATTTAACTACTGGTAGATTTATAAATAGAGAACCTAATCCAAATCAGACTAGATCTTCAGATCGTCAATCTAGACCAAATTGGAGAATTACAGATCTGAACATGCAACACAGTAGAGACATACCACGAGGTGGATGGACTAGAGTAACTCCAAGAGTAACTCGTTCTCAATCTCGTGCTACTGGTTCGCAAACTGTAACAGATCCAACTCCATCGACTTCTCAAGTCAGAGAAGAGAGTGACAATGAAGATCAATCTGAAACAGAACCAGGACCTAGTGGAGAAATTGCGGAGTTTCTTGAACAAGATGTTTTAGAACAACGTGTTCAACAAGGGGGAGTATGGTTACAAAATTATCTCTTATCACAGGCGTTTATAGATAAAAAAGAAGGAAGTTCCTCTGCGACACCTCTTTTTATTCACAATACTCCTATTGCTTTAGTGGATGAATATCCATATCATCATGATACCAATAGAAATCCAGATCCAAAAAATAAAAGAGATAAAGTTACAAAAGATCTGATAGACTATTGGGAAAATAAGACCTTCGTGCAGCACTGGACATCAACCAATGATTTCAGGAATGCTCCAAAAGATCTTAAGAAGCAATGGGAAGAAGCTTGTCAATATGAGATTGATCAATTAAAAAAACGAAATGTCTTTGAATTGGTAGATCTTCCCAAAGGTCGTAAACCAGTCAGATGTCGTTGGGTATTCAATATTAAATCAAACAAAACAAAACGTGCACGACTTGTTGCAAAGGGTTTTTTCCCAAACAGAAGGAATTGATTATAACAATGTATTCAGTCCAGTAGTCCGCTTCGAAACGGTTAGACTGTTACTTGCCATTGCTGCTATAGAGAATTGGGAGATCAAGGCACTAGACGTCAAAAGTGCTTTTCTCTATGGACTTCTTCATGAAGAAATCTATATGACGCAGCCTGATGGCTTTGTTAGTCAGGACAGAAGCAAGGTTTGGAGGTTACGCAAGGCACTTTATGGTCTGAAACAAGCAAGCTTAGCCTGGTGGACTGAATGCACAAAGTATATGCAATCTTTAGGCTTTAAGCGCTTACATTCAGATGCCGGCGTATATATTTACTGTATGAATGGCAAAACCATAATAGCCATCATATATGTAGACGATGCGTTATGGATGGGTTCAGATCTGAAATTGTTAAACAGATTAATGAATCAATTCATGGCTAAATGGGAATCTCATGATCTCGGAGATGCAAAGGAATTTTTAGGCATGCGCATAAAATGTGATCGAAAGAAGAGTATTCTTACTCTCGATCAAGAAGACTATTTGAATAAAGTCATCAAACGTTTTGGTGCTGAGAATATGAAACATGCAATGACGCGTATGCCACAGTCATATATTCCTTTAGCACACGATGGAAATGTTGATACCAAAGTTAGAACTTTGTTCCAACAAGTGATTGGCTCAATTCTTTATCTTATGCTTGGTACTCGACCTGATATAGCTTTTGCTGTTATCAAGTTATCAACATACTCAGCAAATCCCTCGCCAGACCATCTAAAGAAAGCCATGTACATTATAAGATACTTGCTTTCTACAAAACATTATAGACTTATCTATGATGGATCTAAATCTAGTGGTCTTATAGGTTTTTGTGATAGTGACTGGGCACAAGATAGAGATAATCGTCATTCACAGACTGGCTTTATATTTGAGCTTGCACAGGGCTCAATCTGCTGGTCAAGTCGAAAACAAAAAACTGTTGCATTGTCCTCCACTGAAGCCGAGTACATGGCACTTTGTGAATGTGCAAAACAGGCTCTATGGATTAAAACTCTATTAAAAGAAATCGGTTTTAAATTGAATCATGTTCCTATTGTTGGTGACAATCAAGGCTTGATCTTTATTAGTCAAAATCCTATCACTGAATCAAGATCGAAGCATATTGATATACGTTACCATTTTATAAGAGAACTGATTCAGGAGTCTAAAAAGATCCAACTCTATTTTACTCCTGGAAACGAAAATCGTGCAGATCTTCTAACGAAGAATCTTGGGCACATTAAGTTTCTTAAATTCCGAAATGAGTTAGGACTATTCTTTGATTCTTAAATATACTTATGGGTTGGAAACAACCGTCAAGATTTTCAGAGTGGATACTATTCACATTCCATTATGTTTATGCTCATGCAAGAATCATTTAATTCTTGATGTGCGCTTACAATGCTGCACTTAAGTCCGCATCTAAAGCGAGGGGGAGTGTTGAAATATATATCTTCCATGTATAGTAACTATGATTCTATATGGAGTTATTATGAAACTTCTACGTAGCTATAAGTATGCTAGTCCTTCAGGACATTCTCTGGACATTATTCTTATCTTCTACTATGTAGTGATATCTCTGTAGATAGCAATATGGCCAATGGCAATATCCTCTTAGTCTCTAGGTATGTCCATGGACAATGTAGATATTAGTAATTATATGCTCTTTATCTAGTATAAAAGCTCTCTGTAAAGTCGTAGATACTACAGAACAATATCTAGTTCTATCTGCTCTACAAGCAACTCGTATCTAAGCTCTACAAGCTTTCTACTCAGCCCTCTATTTGGTGAGCTCTACTGACTGGTCACCCTACGCTGATTATTTGCTGTTTCATTAGGATGGTTTTACTCAGAGAACTCCGGCGTTGTATACCGTGGTGAAGAGTGTTCTCAATGCTAAACCTCCTGGACACTATTTGGATGTTGGTGATCAGTCAGACGACGATGGCGTCTGGGTCAGGGAAGCCAATGATGCAGACTGGAAAGTCTCCTATCTCGGGAAGATCGTCGATCTCTCTTGCCCATCCTTGTATCAGAAAATGGGGCACAAAGGGGATGGAGCCCGCTATTGTCAGTTGAAAGGGGGTTGGGACAAGGATACATTCCTCGATTCTAATTAGTTTCTTTAATTCTTTACATTATTTGATCCCAATACGTTGTTGCATTTTTTGAATAATTTTCAACCTGAAGCTAGATTTCCCTCCGAAACTTCCTCTTCTGCATTCCTTGATTCTAATATTTTCTTTGAATCTTTACATGACTCGATCCCATACGTTGTTGCATTTTTGATAACCTTTCAACCTGAACTAGTTTTTCCTCCGAAACTTCTTCATTCTTAAACGGATAGTTCTCCAGGAAAGATGAATAATGGCGTTTCCCCCTCTGCTGGTGGTGGGGGCCGTCCTTGATTGTGCTTGCAAAAACCGTCCACACACTTGCCACTTAAACTTCACATCTCATTATGTGCACTCTTCCTTGCACCATCACCTCGATTTGTCGCGTTTTTTTCCGAGAGCCTGCTCTTACATTGTTCAGGCTGGGGTGTGGTGCCTATGTCACCCACGTTGATAGGGACGCTCCCTCAACCAATTTCCTCGAAAACCCCATTACCATTTTCTACAACACACACTTGCTCTGCCGTTTTGCCCCAGCGCATCGCATTCTCCATGGGGCGGCTGTCATCATCAAGCACGCAGGTCATAATGAACTTTTATACCAACTGGTGGACATTCAAGATTCAGATTTTGATTGGATTGTCCCTATCTTTAATCAGTGAGTCCTCTCCTAAGTAGGACTATGCCTTGTCTGACGTCTACGTAGTATGATCCCAGGGTTTCACGGGCAATATCGTATAGAGCCTGACCATTGGCGCTTGACCGACAGGTGCAGCTTCGCCCCACTCCATCGAGCAATTGAACTCGGAACACGAGTCGTCTCTGTTGGTGATCTTCTAATTCAATGCCAGTGTGGTTTGTGCCTCCTACCTGTGGAGGTTCAGACGGGAATACTGGCCTACATGGATCTGAGCAGTTTTACGCTCTTCTCAAGGACTAGCAAGACTCATTTAGCCGTCGTTACTCAGGAGATTGACTCCAGATTGCAACGCCACTATTGGAGGCTCTGCTTTGGCTGTATGGAGCCAGACGGCATCAGGTCCCTTCTCGAATCCACGCAGTCTGTGCTTGCAGGCTTCGGTGCGGCTCTCTGTGTCGACTTTGGCGATACAGTCATCGTCACGCCACGCTATGGGGCACAAGATTGGCTCCGGTACTTCAGCTGTATTCCAGGATCTGTTTTCATCTCCCGCAACTCTTTCAGTGAGGTATTCAGCCAACGCGTCCTGCGCTCGGTTACTACTTTCTTTTTTCCCAATGGTGTGAGTGTCGCCCTGCATAATGCTCCTGGGTCTATGCTAACACTGGTAAAGCACATAATCTACGTATTGGAAAGCAAGCAAGGCATCATGCTAGTTCTCCTCAGTCTTCCTACGACTGCTCATGCCACGGCTATAACCCACATCTCTGTATTCACACCCTTTCCACGATGGCTGGATAAACACCAGGCAAGATCCGTTTTCTTAAATCGTGACACCCCAGAGGCTTCCATTCGCCTCGTTTGAGCAGCTGGTTTGACTTGGGCTACCACAGGCGATGGAAAATGTGAGAGTGCATGGTATCGATCCCGTGGCTGCCACAGTTTTGGGATTTGGAAGTCCAAGGCCGGTGATACTGCAGGCATGATCGATGTTGGAGACTGGCAGTGGCGGGATGGTTCTATCTGCACCAATGTCGGTTGTCTTCACATAGATAATTAGTAATGATACCTTGTCTTGTTGTATGTACACATTTTAGTCTCGATCCCAACTTAATATTATCCACTGCGTCCGATTTTACACTGCCATATCTATGGGGTATGCTCGTTGAAATAGGGTACTCCACGGATTCCTCTCGATGCCTCTGTGTCATCATGAAGGGCCTATATCGAGATTTCCCTACTTCTGGTTCAGGTCTGCCACGATCTAGTTTCAAGGAAGTTTAGATCGAATATGTCGCGTTTCTGTCTCGCCCTGAATTTGTTGGATTCGACTGTGTCCTGCTCCATAAAACAAATCGGTTTCTCTAGGCCTTCCCTTTTATCAGTCGATAGGCTCAATGTTCCTCCACTTTTGGAGACACCTCTCATGTGTGCTATTCAGAAAACACTGACAACTTGTGTTCTCGATCCTTTCCCTTACCTCACCACTTTGGGCTCTTTGCTTTGGGAGGTGCTCGATGAATCTGGCCAAGTTTATACCATGCAAGTGTTCGGAACCTTGGTGAGCAGTACTTCGCTCATGGCCGACGCCAGTGAAGTGGGTTCTGCTGGTGTTGTCATGTATTTTCATTGACCTTCTGTAGGGCCACGTTGTGTACCATTTGTTGGAGCTTGGCCAACCCCCGGACTCCAACTATCAGATGGCGTCCGGCTTCTCTCATCAAATGACCTGTTTGCCCGATATACTTGCTTTGCGCATCGAAGGCAGCCAGGTAAATACGTCAACACCATTATCTTTGCGACGGAGGATTAACTGTCCATTTGTAGACGCCCATCGAGACTACTTGGCTCCAGAACCCCTTGAAGTCCTCTTCTGCCCCGAACCGTTTGTTTGTACTTTTGGAGCAAGTGAGTACGACTCGTCTTGCCTGAGCTCTCTAACATTCTTTCTCAGTCTGATACATCCTCGGTCGATGTCAACAACGTTGTGCAGCTGCGAGTCGATTTTCGTTGCATCGATTTTCACCCATCCAAGGACACTCAATCGGTCGTAATGGTATGTGACCTCAGTGGTCTTCTTGCTGATTGCTAACTGCGGCCAAGGATCATTATCTAATAGCAAGGGATGTTACCATTGTGTGTCCCTCAGGTTCTCAATCTTAGTTATTCGTAGCCCTTTTTTACTTCATTACTTTGTGTATGAATGTTGCCCTCTGGATGCCCGATACCACTGGGTTTCCGAATAGTCCCTTTGATGTTTTGTTTGAGTGCTTGCTCCTTGTATGCGATTGGCAGGCTACTCGATCGTTTCATGCTTTGACTCATCTGTCTTTAAATCGACTGAGTCTGGTGCAAAAATGTCAATCATGGCCCCCATCTCAAAAACTCTGCATAACCTTCTGGTATCCAAAACTAGGTTGTGCTGGGAGGTTGATGAGTATGACTTAACCTTCCGCATGGGCGAAAGTCTGGACCTAGAAGACAACCGAACCGTTTGGGAGTTTGTCAATCGCAATGGAGATGAGTACCGTCCTTTAGTTTATGGTAGGGTCCTTGCATGCGTGGAGGAGTTTCTCGATGTTGGGATGGTGAGTTCCTTGTTCGAACACAGTGCTTTTTACTTATTTGAGCAGGGTTACGCTTCCTATACAGTCTATCACTTAGGGGTGAAGCCATCCAACGACATTTACGTTCGTGATGTCTTCTGGAATCAGCTGACAGTGCTGGCTTTGCTGATCCAGGTTCAGGAGACTATATACTCCAGATATGCGGTGTGTGCACCATACGTTTATACGAATGACTGCCAATCTCTCCTGGTGTTGTAGAAACGATCTGCTCATCTGCAACTTTTTGGCCATCTGCCCATTGTACATCATTGGACATCTCGCAAAGCAGAAGGTTATTCAGGTCTGAACGACTCAGACAGGGTTTATGTTCTCTTGGCGGATGATTGCAAGGTTGGTCGCTGCGCTGCTTCATTTGGGTGTGGCTAGTTTCAGTATGCTGGTCCCAGCAGTGCTGATAAGGGTAAAGGACCTGCAATGTTGACTGACGCATGTCATACTCTATCGTACTTGCCCTTTAAGTATTCCATAACGGCTTGGCTGAGCTCAGAAGATGTGATTGGAGATTTGTGAAGGGCAGGAGGTCGAATGACGAATGGGTATGGTCCATCCCATCGACTCTGTACTGAATGCTGACTGCTGTGGAGTTTTATGCAATTCTACTGACAGAGTTATGCTTGATAGACGATTAATCCAGTATTCTTTTCTCTTATGCTTTGTACCCTTTCTCGTATTTTTTCTGGGTATTTACTATCTTATCTACTATTTTCACTGCTACGCTTCACGAATGTGACAGATCAGTATCGGGTGTGGCAGCCCTCCAGCGCCGCGCTATGCTAAATTTGTCATAGGGACGAGCTGTGCCAGGATTTTGATGAGGTAAGCTAGATATTTCCCATGGTTCCTTTCTCAAATCCGAATATTATTACACTACTAGTGATACTTTAAACTAGATAGATAATAGTGGGAGACTTATAGCTAGTGCATTGGGAATTTTTGAAGCAAAGTGTGGCCGAAGTCTCGAGGCTTGGGTGCTGAAAGTGCCAAGCAGCACTATCTGGCAATTACATATAAGAACACAAATGAGCCTCTGTGCAGCGAAATTTTCTCCACTTTTCTTCATACGCCGAAGCTAACACATCTAAAACGCTATATACTGGCTCTACAGCATTTTGCGAAGCGCAATTTAACAGCTTAATGACTGACCAGAATCGTGAGAGCGTCATTAGCATATGTAACAACCTCTGGCACGGCCCCGCCTCACAAAAGTAAACCAGACTAACCCCTATGCTCCAACACCTTCAACATGTTGTTTTTCGTATTTTGATGGTGAGCTTGGAAGCTCGTAGATTTCAATTACTTGTTTGCCATAGACACGTAGCCCCTATTTCCATAGTATTGAGTATGTTGTCCTGGATGTTTCTGTGTATCCGATTGTCACTTGCGTCCCGTCATCATCTAGCAGGACAAACCAGAATTGGCACCCATAAAAGTGCAGGTACCCCTGGTTCATGATGCGTGTGCAGGTGGTGCGGGTGCATACAGAGGTACAGGATGTGGCTGTGTCAATCCAATTTGTAGTCAAGTTTCACTTTTTCGTTGTTTCAGAGTGGATTCTGGTCATGTATAAGTAGGTTAGTAGGTTTATAGACTCTATATTCACACTTGGATTCAGGGATCCTGAGCTGTAAACCATCAAAAAAATACAAGTCAAGTATAGGAATCAGTTGCCACAATTGAAATGAAGTGCTGTTCACATATGTACATTTTCTATCAAAAATTCCTGGTTTTAATCAGGTATAGAAGCACTGCAGTGAAAGCAAAAGAGGTACAAGTGCAGTCCTGGGGTAGGGGTGGGAGGTACAGGTGCGGGTTAGGTACAGGAGAGGTACGGGAGAGGTGCGGGTTAGGTGTGGGTGGGTACAGGTGAGGTACGAGTGTAGTATGAGTGTGGTAGAGGTGAGGTGTGGGTGCAGGTGGTACAGTAATAGATATCAGAAAGAAATATGTGTACATATATTAAACAGGAATGGCCACAATGTAACTGGGAAATCTTGGAAGAGACTTACAAAGTTTGCTAATCTTGCCGTGGAGTTTGTAGCTTACAAGCTCTGCTGAGGTACTGAGTCTTGAGATACAGTATCAGTATCCATCTACCTAAATCTGTCAGAGTGTGTTGGGGTTGACATGTTAATGCGTCACAATCAACTTGCTCTTTTCAATTCAGTTTATTCATGGTCCAGCTGTATGATACTTAGTTATATACCTGTTATTATGTGCCAGAAAATCTCTTTATTCGTTGCTAGATACAGAAGTGGGCCACAGATGTTCAACTTGGAGTCATACTTACTTGCCTGAATTTCCATTCTCATTTGCTCTATCTAAGTGTTGCGAAATGAAATCTTGTCCACTGAGTACAGACAGACACTCATCTTTATATCTAACTCCAAATCTCAACAAATCTACCTAAAAACGAAGTGTAAACATGAAAGAAAATGAGTATAAGCACAGCCAGCTTCTGCACCTGCACCACCTGCACCCACACCTTGCACCTGCACTTTTCTGGATAACCAACTGGAATATAAGTACTTGTTCTCTTGCTGCATCTCACTTTCATGTGCTGGGACTCACAACGACTCAAGACATCCATTTCAACAAAATCAAACGGCGTGTGGATTGGCAATTTACCTGATGGACTTAGTGGTCTTATCTTTCCTGAGGAGCAATATATCGCTCGAGCTTGGGCCACAAAGTGTATGTTCAACTAGAACTTGGGCCCTCTGGGCAATATGCCTCTTGTAATCTATGCCACATTCTCCTGCAGGATCTGAGCCCACTCATGATGTGTCTGCTGCCACTGTCAACTCTGCTTCATGCTGAAATTACTGGGGAAAGATGCCACTGCTTCGCATGGCAAGTTACGAGGCCCATAGTAGGGTTGCAGTGTTAGCCATATTAGGAATATCATACTGTGGTTATTCAGTAAATAAGTAATCATGCAATCAATGCCTATTTGTACTTAGAACACCAGTGTTTCTATTGCTCGGCTTGTACAACTGAATAAAGGCAGGGCATGTTGCTGTTTGGCTGCTGTGAAGCCGGGCAACTGAGTTAATTAAATCACGGCTTTTTCTGATGGCCTACACACTAAAACCTTGCTATATTCTTGAATTGCGTTGTAGCTGATCATGATTGCAAAAACAAGGCTGATCAATTGACTGACAGCGTGTACTTGTATGTTTGTGTATTGGCTACATAAATATGTACATACATACATATCGTAAGGTGAAGGCAAAAGGACTTAGGAAAATCCGACGCGACTTGGGTTATGTCATTGTTTGTTCATAGTTGACGACAGCTTGAGTCAGATCGAAAAGCTGATGCGTTGTGAGTCTAGACCGATCATTCAGTTGTCAGCATCATAGACTGGCCAATAGAAATTGCAGGCATGGAAAAGTTGCGATTGAATTGCAAAGGTCACCTAAGTTAACTCAGCCTAAAGGCCTCGTAACAGTTGATACACTGGCAAAGACTCCACTCCTAGTCTGTAGATCAAGAATCAATCATAAGCTCCCCTACCAAGTCCCAAAAGTCCAAGACTCCCGCATCTTTTTCTGCCTTGACATTTACTATCTCAAAATAACCTACTTGTAAGGGCAACTCCTGACATGTGAGGCAATCACTCAACAACTGCAGGAGGGGATCCAAAGATATATAAATCAGAACTAGAAGATACAAGGCTGACATACTATGCACCTGCAGGAGGGGATCCAAAGAGAAAAACTCAAGGATACTCGCCTGCAGGGAAGGGGTATATATACTTGTATGAAGGCCTGGGAAAGTGGAATGATGGGAGATCAAATGATGAATGATGAATGATGGATGATGAAACAGTGAAACAGGGATAAACAAGTCGATGAAGTCCAGATAAAACAAGAACAAACAAGTCCTAAAGGAGAAGGGAAGGAAAAAGGAAACTGTCCCCTTACACTACTGTTACTTTACAAATGTTTAATTGTAACTTCATACAAATACAACTTCTTTATCTGTTTGCATATAATCCTCATCACACTCCTCTTGCCGCTTGTGGCCATACCCCCAGTCATATATTAGGATGCCTTATGCCTCATTTAATTGGTGACCAGACACATGTCATATTAGATCAATGGAAAGAAGTACAAAAAGATTTTCAATTTCACACCTATTCAAAAAAAGAAAGATCACCTATCAATTTTGCAGATTTGTGTCCAGAAATGGTATGTATCTGGAATCCAGATATATGTACAGATACGAGTCTCAATATATCATGCGTCTGAACTCTAGATAGGTGTACTAATAGATGATATTTATGGACTACTGATACAATGCTAGTGTGTCAGTGATCTGATGCAAGTGCATGTCCAATGTGTCAACGTAAAGACACATCTGCTTTAAAATATCTTAGTTACAAAGTCCTATATACATCAGGGGTCCTACACCTTGGCAGCAATTCGACCAAAAACCAAAGAAACATAAAAAGCATCAAGTGCATCCCACTCTCCTGGTCTCTACAAGTCACTTCACCATGTCAACAGTGTCACAAACATCCTCCAATCTGAAATCCAGCTCTATGACAAATTATTCCTGGTGCACCACAAGGCAATCCGGGCATGACCTGTGGAACTTGGTGGAGTATTGGAGTATCTGTTGATGGGCTTCATGTTCTGTGATGAAAATGAGTAGTGTTCGAATTGGGAAACCCCACACGACACACCAATGACATACACTGTATTCCTACCTACACTGGATGCAAACACTTGTAATTCCTTGGATATACAGAGGAATTACATAAGACTTACACTGGTACACTCAATATGTAAGTCCACTTGACTTACTGAAAAAAAATGAAACAATTATATATGACCATTGTAAGGCATGAAGTCTCACAGTGGTCCCTGGTAATACTTCAGTAAGTCAAGTGGACTTACATATTGAGTGTACCAGTGTAAGTCTTATGTAATTCCTTGGTATATCTAAGGAATTACAAGTGTTTGCACCCAGTGCTACAACCTTCACTGAATACACCAGTCTAAACCCCTTTGACTGGTGTCCCCTCCTCCATTCCCTGAGTCTGGTCTTGGGTGTGCGGCCCATGGACCTGATTTTGTACTCAAGTTTTCTGCTACCCTCATTCAAGGTGAAAACATACACCACAGATTCTTGACCATCATGCCAGATGACTCCAAATGAGCGCTTGACGAGCGCCAGCTAATAGGAGTGGGACTTGGAGTTTGAAACCATGAAAACGATTTCTAAGGTAAATTAAATGGACAATGTAAAGGCAAGAATTACGAGGGCGTCGAGGCTGAGGAAGTAGGGCAGTGAGTGCAGGCAAAGAGCAGATAGTATGACTATACTTCGGGAGAGAAAGCCATGGACGCACCATATATCCCATGAAGCACAACACTGGCATGACGTCATCGTTGTCGACATCATTACATAGTCCTTGGACGAGTCTGGACGCAACCTGCGCAACCTGTGCGCACCCTGGTCGCAACCTGCACACACTCTGGATGCAACTTGTGCGCACCCTGGACACAACCTGCGTGCACACAACCTTGCGTGCACCCTGGATGCAATCTGCGCGCACTCTGGATGCAACCTGCGCGCACCCTGGACGCAATCTGCGCACACTCTGGACGCAACCTGTGTGCACTCTGGACGCAGCCTGTGCGCACTCTGGACACAACCTGGGGGCACTCTGGATGCAACCTCGGCGTGTAGAGACTGCAATATAAATCTGCAGGCATGGGAAGATTGCAAAAGTTGACCTAAGTTAACTCAGCCTTTAAGAGGCCTCATAACAAGAAGCATCAGCAAAAATACAAGTGCACTTTTCCAGACTTTTGAGAACTTTTCATTGCTTTTTGTGCCTTTTGAAGAAGAGGACTTTTTTTGGACTTTTTTTGGACTTTTACTTCTTGAAGGACTTTTCACTGGTTGCACCCAAGGGACTTCTAAGGACCCATATCTGCAGGCTGAGTGTAGGGTACAGTACATGCATGAAATCAATAAAGTACACAGGAAATTGTCCATTGACAGCCCAGAAAGCGTGCCCATAGATCTACTGAACAAAAGCTCTTGAAGTACAGAATTTTGACATTGATGAATAAGGGTAATGCCAAAAGGGTTGTCTAGGCAATAACAAGCAAGCAGTAAGGACTGCAGGTTGCATATAGGAGAAGTATAAGACTAGTAATATATAGTAATATATAGTAATGTATACAGTACAATCACATGCTGTTTGTTTTGTTGACACGTCTTCCTTCACAACCACTTCCTTTGATCCCTGCTGAGTGCTCATCTCACTGTTGTCCTCAAGTCTTTCCAGCATCCCTTTTGTATCTGCCAGCCCTCACAGTCACACTCTAGTGTTCCCTTTTGCATCTGTCAGTCCTCGCTTCTTCTGAGCTACTATTGCAAATGGGAGCTAACCACTTACTTTTTAGGCTGTGCACTGTAGAGTTAGGACAACTATGGGGGAGGGTTCTGTGAGCTCTCAATTTGAAGGAGGCTTGGTTGTTGCTTCAGGACTCAGGGTGTGTTTTTATCACCTCTTCAAACTCAGTTTGATCTAACTACATGCAGTAGATTTTGTCACTCAAGTCCTCACTGTATGTTTACGCTGTCTCCAGTGCTAGTTCAATTCTGATGTTTTTTTACAGACAATAAGAGCTGCTTCATACTAGTCTGACCGCATTTTCTGCAAGACAGATGTGGAGCCCTACCATGTATGTATCTTACTACTGTTTTAGTGTGCTCTATGTGTATGTAGTACTACTAGCTGTGCTTTTCTACTATTTTCCTGGGTCTTTCGAGATAAGAGAACTTTTTTGCAGTCTTACTGATAGCTTTTTTGCTCACTTTTTGTGTACTTAGAAAAGTCATCAGGACTTTCAAAAGCGATGGGACTTCTCTTGTGAAAGTCATTGGGGTATTCAAAAAAGTTGTGGAAAAGTGGTGAAAAGACCTTAAAAGTCCACTTGTATTTTTGCTGATGAGAAAGATAAGAGGTGAGTGGGCTGACTAGGCTCAACACTGGATAGACTAGGTTACAGAGTGGAGACAAAGTGAATGAACTGGGGAATCAGTTACAGATGCTACAACTATATATGATACTGTCCAAGGCTGCAATGTTAAGAACAATGAATAAGTGAGAGAATTGGTAAAGATAGAATGATGGTTGCATATAAGGTTTTGACAGATGGTAACTGAAGGTATAAGGCACTGGAGGCAAATCCCTGTAAATCATCTGCCATACAGAGGTATTACAGTGACCTTACAACAAGTCATTCAATAAGTAATCCACCTTGTATTACAGAGGTATTACAGAGAGAAGAATTTTCCAGACCAATGCTGTAAGACTGCTGTAAGACAAGTTATATTACAGGGACATTTCAGAGGCCAAATCCCTGTAGATTCGGTGCCCTACATAGGGATGACAGCAAACTTACACCAAGCCATTCAACAAGTATTCTGCCTTGGATTACAGAAGTATTACAGAGAGAAGAAATTTTGGGAACAATGCTGTAAGGCTGCTGTAAGACAAGTTGGATTACAGGAACATTTCAGAGTGACATGGTGTCACAGTAATACATTAGGTAATACAGCCAAGAAATACAGAAGTATTTCAGTGTGAAAAAAGTGTGCAGGTTGTGTCCAGAGTGCACGCAGATTGCATCCAGGATGCACACAGATTGTGACCAGGGTGCACGCAGGTTGCGTCCAGAGTGCACGCAGGTTGTGTCCAGAGTGTGCGCAGGTTGCATCCAGATTGTGCACAAGTTGCGTCCAGAGTGCGTGCAGAGTGCGCACAGGTTGCGTCCAGAATGCGCACAGGTTGCGTCCAGAGTGTGCACAGGTTGTGTCTAGGGTGTGTGCAGGTTGCGTCCAGAGTGTGCACAGGTTGCGTCCAGAGTGTGCACAGGTTGTGTCCAGAATGTGCGCAGATTGCATCCAGGGTGCGTGTAGATTGCGTCCAGGGTGCACACAGGTTACATCCAGAGTGCGTGCAGGTTGCGTCCAGAGTCCACGATGCATGCAGGTTGTGTGGTTGTGTCCAGAGTCCACGATGCATGCAGGTTGTGTGGTTGTGTCCAGAGTGCATGCAAGTTGCGTCCAGATTCCGCCGAGGTTGCGTCCAGAGTGCACCCAGGTTGCGTCCAGAGTGCGCACAGGTTGCGTCCAGAGTATGCACAGGTTGCGTCCAGAGTGCGCGCAGGTTGCATCCAGAGTGCGCACAGGTTGCGTCCAGAGTGCGTGCAGGCAAGGTGCATCCAGATTCCGCTGAGGTTGCGTCCAGAGTGCGCCCAGGTTGCGTCCAGAGTGCGCACAGGTTGCGTCCAGAGTGCGTGCAGATTGCGTCCAGGGTGTGCGCAGGTTGCGTCCAGAGTGCGTGCAGATTGCATCCAGGGTGCACACAGATTGCGTCCAGATTGCGCGCAATTTGTGTCCAGAGTGCGCGCAGGTTGCGTCCAGGGTGCGCACAAGTTGCATCCAGAGTGCGTGCAAGTGCACACAGGTTGCGTCCAGAGTGCGTGCAGGTTGCGAGCAGGGTGCGCACAGGTTGCGCAGGTTGCATCCAGACTCCACGATGCATGCAGGTTGTGTGGTTGTGTCCAGAGTGCACGGAAGCACGCAAGTAGCGTCCAGATTGCGCACAAGTTGTGTCCAGAGTGTGCGCAGGTTGCGTCAAGAGTGCGTGCAGACTGCGTCCAGAATTCGTGCAGATTGCGTCAGGGTGCGCGCAGGTGTGCGTGCAGGTTGCGTCCAGAGTGTGTGCAGGTTGCGTCCAGAGTGCATGCGGAGTGTGTGCAGATTGTGTCCAGGGTGCACGCCAATTGCGTCCAGGACACAACCTGTGCGCACTCTGGATGCAACTTGCACGCACTGTGGACGCAACTTGCGCGCATGCTGGATGCAACCACACAACCTGCATGCATCGTGGACTCTGGACGCAACCTGCGTGCACCCTGGAGGACGCAACCTGCATGCACCCTGGAGGACGCAACCTGCGTGCACCCTGGACGCAACCTGCACGCACTCTGGACGGAACCTGTGTGCACTCTGGACGCAACCTGCGCGCACTCTGGACGGAACCTGTGCGCACTCTGGACGCAACCTGTGCGCACTCTGGACGCACCCTGCGTGCACTCTGGATGCAACCTGCGCACACTCTGGACAGAACCTGCATGCACTCTGGATGCAACCTGCATGCACTCTGGACGCAACCTGCGTGCACTCTGGACACAACCTGTGCGCACTCTGGACACAAGCTGCATGCACTCTGGATGCAACTTGCAACTTGCGCGCACCTGGACACAACCTCCATGCACTCTGGACACAACCTGCGTGCACTCTGGGCGCAACCTGCGCGCACTCTGGACGCAACCTGTGTGCAATCTGCACGCAACTTGCACACACTCTGGGTGCAACCTGTGCGCACTCTGGACGCAACCTGTGCACACTCTGGATGCAACCTATCTGCACGCAACCTGTGCGCACTCTGGACGCAACCTGCACGCAATCTGCACGCACTCTGGAGGCAACCAGTGCGCACTCTGGATGCAACCTGTGCGCACTCTAGAAGCAACCTATCTGCACGCAACCTGCACGCACTCTGGATGCAACTTGCAACTTGCGTGCAACCTGGATGCAATGTGCGTGCAATCTGGACGCCACTTGCACGCACTCTGGACGCAACCTGCACGCACTCTGGATGCAACCTGTGCGCACTCTGGACGCAATCTGCACGCCACTGCGCGCACTCTGGACGCAATCTGCGCGCACTCTGGACACAACCTGTGCACACTCTGGATGCAACCTGCGCTCACTCTGGACGCAACCTGCGCACCTGGACGCAACCTGCGCCCACCCTGGATGCAACCTGCGCGCACTCTGGATGCAACCTGCGTGCACCCTGGACACAATCTGCGCGCACTCTGGACGCAACCACACAACCTGCATGCATTGTGGACTCTCGACGCAACCTGCCTGCACCAACCTGCACGCACTCTGGACGCAACCTGTGCACACTCTGGACGCAACCTGCGCACACCCTGGACGCAACCTGTGCACACCCTGGACACAATCTGCGCACACCCTGGACACAACCTGCGCGCACTCTGGACGCAACCTGTGTGCACCCTGGACGCAACCTGTGCACTTTTGTCACACTGAAATACTTCTGTATTTCTTGGCTGTATTACCTAATGTATCACTGTGACACCATGTCACTCTGAAATGTTCCTGTAATCCAACTTGTCTTACAGCAGTCTTACAGCATTGCTCCCAAAATTTCTTCTCTCTGTAATACTTCTGTAATCCAAGGCAGAATACTTCTTGAATGGCTTGGTGTAAGTTTGCTGTAATCCCTATGTAGGGCACCGGATCTACAGGGATTTGGCCTCTGAAATGTCCCTGTAATACAACTTGTCTTACAGCAGTCTTACAGCATTTGTCTGGAAAATTCTTCTCTCTGTAATACCTCTGTAATACAAAGTGGATTACTTATTGAATGACTTGTTGTAAGGTCACTGTAATACCTCCGTATGGCAGATAATTTACAGGGATTTCCCTCCAGTGAGGTTCGATAGATGTAAATGGAAGAAGATGTGAAGGCACTGGAGGCAAATCTCTGTAAATCATCTGCCATACAGAGGTATTACAGTGACCTTACACCAAATCATTCAATAAGTAATCCACCTTGTATTACAGATGTATTACAGAAAGAAGAATTTTTCAGAGCAATGCTGTAAGGCTGCTGTAAGACAGATTGTATTACAGGGACATTTCAGTAGGCAAATCCCTGTAGATCTGGTGCCCTACATAGCTATTACAGCAACCTTACACCAAGCCATTCAACAAGTAATCTGCCTTGTATTACAGAGGTATTACAGAGACAAGAAAATTTCAGAGCAATGTTGTAAGACTGCTGTAAGACAACTTGGATTACAGGAACATTTCAAGGTGACATGGTGTCACAGTAATACATTGGGTAATACAGCCAAGAAATACAGAAGTATTTCAGTGTGACAAAAAGTCACAGTATATCTTCCAGTAATTCAAGGCTGCATTACAGAAGATTTACAACATTAAAGTATACAGTAAATCTACAGTGATGGCAAATGTTTTACATGAGACTTACTGTGACATTTGAGTCACAGTAATACTGGAGTAAGTCAGCCCAGATTACTGAAAGATTATGATAAAAAAGAAAGAATATCTGAAAAATTAAATGTATTGATGGAAAATATATAATGTCACATTTAGGTGACAGTAAGAGAACTGGAAGCATGGACACAACCTGTGTGTAAATTGGGTGGACTCTGCAGTTGCGTGCACTCTGGACACACTCTGGATGCAACTTGGGCTGTGTGCACTCTGGATGCACTCTGTGTACAAACTGGGCACACTCTGGATGCAACCTGCATGCATCCCAGATGTAACTTGTGTGCCCTCTAGATGCACTCTGCACATAAATTGGGCACACTCTCGATGGAACCTGTGCACACCCTGGACGCAACTTGTGTGCCCTCTGGATGCACTCTAGACATACTCTGCATGGAAACAGGGTGCACTCTGGATGCAACTAGGGCTCAGCACGAGTACAGGTAATTGGCAGGTACCTGTCCAGGTACCCACCAGACACAGATACTCCTGGATACAGGTTTAAGTTTTGAGAACACTTAATACCTGCAGATACTTCAAAAAACTCGAATTTTGTTATCTAAACTAGTAAATAATATTAATATAGTGTACCTATCATGAATACATACTATTGATTGTGCTTTGCAGTGTTTTTGAGGCTAGAAACATGTGATAGTAAGTGTCACATCCAAATATGGATGCTACCACATGGCGTTCCCACAGCAAAACTGTGGCTGAAATTGCAGAAAATCGAAAAATCATCTGAAAAGGCAGCAAAACACTTGCTCAAAAAATATTATAGTAAGTAATTATAACACTCTAATCCATATATAGCATCTACAAGAAGTATAGAGCATTAACTTTACGAAATATCTGCAGAAAGCCTGCAGATACATGTATCCGTGGGTATCCGCAGGTCAGATACTTCAGATATGGGTTACCTGAGGTCAATTACCTGTGGGTCTGGATACAGGTTTCCTGTGGTTATACCCATGCTGAGCCCTAGATGCAACCTGTGTACACCCCAGAGGCAACTTGCATGCCCTCTAGATGCACTTTGCATGCAAATTGGGCCCACTCTGGATGCAACTTGCGCATCCTCTGGACACACTTTGCATGCAAATTGGGCACACTCTGGATGCAACCTGTGCACAGCCTGGACACAACTTGTGTGCACTCAGGAAACACTCTGTGGAAAAGCTGGAGGCACTCTGGCTGCAACCCCTCTGGACACACTTTGCATGCAAATTGGGCACACTCTGGATGCAACCTGTGCACACCCTGGAAACAATTTGTGCAGACTGTGGACACACTCTGTGTGCAAACTGAGCGCACTCTGGATGCAACCTGCATGCAACCTGGAGCCAACTTGCACACACTCTGGAAGCAACCTGCCCACACCCCAGACACAACTTGCATGCACTCTGGAAGCAACCTGCCCACACCCCAGACACAACTTGCATGCACTCTGGACACACTCTGGACACAAACTGGGTGCACTCTGGATGCAACCTGTGTGGCCTCTGGATGCATCCTGCCCACAAACTGGGCACACTCTGGATGCAACCTGCATGCACCCCAGATGCAATTTGCACGCACTCTAGATGCAGTCTCTACGCAAATTAGGTGCACTGTGGATGCACTCTGGATGCAACTTGCATGGCCTCTGGATGCACTCTGCATCAAGATTGGGCACACTCTGGATGCAACCTGCATGCACACCAGCCAGAACTTGTGTGCCCTCTGGACACACTCTGCACACAAATTTGGCACACTCTGGACGTCACCTGCCCACACCCCAGACACAACTTGTGCACACTCAGGACACACTCTGGATCAAACCTGTGTGCACCCCAGATGCAACTTGGGCACACTCTGGATGCACTCTGCACACACCCCAGAGGCAACTTGCATGCACTCTGCATGCAACCTGGACACACCTTGTGTGCCCTCTGGATGCACTCTGCATGCAATTGGGCACTGTCATGAACTGCTACAGTTCTTTGTCCTCCTTCCTCTTCTACTTCATTATTGAACTTATTTTCTGATCATTCGTCTATTGCTAAACTTTATGTTACTGACTTTAAATCTTATAATAACTATCAATCAATCTTCCATTTTATCGATCCTATCTTTCTCCTACATTTCTCCACTTTTTCCTATGTTTCTCCTATTTCTCCTATCTTTTTCCTATCACTTATTCATTACTCTTCTATATAAACCACTAGACATTCTAGCTAGTCATTTAGTTTGTTCACTTTGTCTCAACTCCATACCATACTACACAGTGTAGAGCATATTCAGCTTACTCGTCTCCCTTTCTCTACTTCTATCTCTTAATCTATTGCTTGTATCTGTCTTTGTACTGTGTGACTTGGGGACAACCTTGACACTTGAATGAACTCCCTCACACCCACCTCACTATCTGAGTCTCTTTCTTTTATATCTTGCTTATCCCTGTTCTCAACTCCTTTCATTTTCATCTCTATCTCATCCATACTGCAAGCATTGTTTTCCCTCCTAGATGTTGTAGCTCACAAGAGACTGGGTGTCTTTTGTATTGACTTGGTGTTGATTTGGCTGTAGCCACTCGTTCTTGACTCCTTCATCACCAATCCCTATCACAAGTGTCATATTCTTTCACTCTGTCTACTGCATTCTCTCAGATTCACTTCAAACCTCCTGAAAGTCCACCTGAGTACGAATGACCTCCTCTCCCTCTTCCACTCCATCTACCACACACTGAATACTGGTGTAGTCATGTGGAAGGCATTGGAGCTCGAAACTTCATCTGCATCCATCATTGGGTGATGTGATCCTCTTTGTTTACTTGTACATATGAGTCACCCTTGACCTCGATACTGAGGAAACTGTTGTTAGGATTATGGGACCTCTGTTCTTCAGAGAATACAACACACCCTCAGGACCTCTATTCCTTAGAAACTACAGCACACCTTTCTCCTTCATCTTTGAACCCTCCTCCTGACTTAGAGGGCAGAAAAGAAGGCCCTAAGAGATCGTAGAGGCAGTATATGACAAGTCAATGAACAGAGTCTGCAGATCCAACTCTTCCCTGTGCAAACCATCTGCACACTTATTGGCCCAGATTGAAACAAGATGCTTATTATTTCGCAGATGATGAAGAAAATCTGTGGAAGTTCTACAGCAATCTGCTGTGTCTTAAAAGATACAACAGACAGAGACTCCCTTCTAATGTTTCCCTTAATCCACCATTCAAAGTTATAACCAATAATCAGGAACAGGAGATTCGAAAGGCACATCCTGTCATCAACTCCAAAACTGAACCAGACCAGGGAACATCTACCCCTACAAACACTCAACCGAATCCAGAACCTCTTCCTTTTGACCCACCTAATCCATCTTCTGCATCAAACCCCCTACCAGATCCATCTTCTCCTGAAAATCCTTCTCCTGATCCATCAGAACCAAATGACCCTTCTTCTCCCACAATTCTGTCTACTGAAGAACCATCTGTATCTCCTCGTCATCCAGCTCTGTCCCCTTCTCCAGATCCATCAGAACCAGACAATTTGGCCATATCAATGTACACTGATGACTCTAATAATACTTCCAAACAAGGGATGAAACCCAATGCCTTCACTGGGGAATATGATGAGGCGAAGCAGTGGTTAGCTTCGTTCAACAATTACCTATGTCAGAACAAAGCCAAATACTCCATTGAGGACTCCAAGGTGTTCTTATTCCTCTTGTTCTTCACAGGAGAAAAAGGAGGAAATTGGGCAACTCAACGTATCACAGAGCAAGATGATGATGAGGAAAATGAGAGAGTGAAACCAGAAGACAGACAATGGACAACTTTGAAGGGGATAAAGGACAGGTTTAAGAAGGATTTTAAAGCCCTTGCTGCTGACGAGGTTGCATGATCCAAAATCAAAAATGCTAGAATGAAGAGAATGGACATTAGTAGTTATAATTGTATCTTTGATACATACAGAGAAGAGTCAGACTATGGAGAAACAGCTCTTCTAGATTTCTATAAAGCAGGTCTTCCCAAGGATCTTCAGAAGTTGGTGGGGCAAACATGGCTGAAGTGGAAAGACTTTGATGAGTATAGGGATAGGGTGATGGACCTTCATTTGGAATGGTAACAAGAGAGAGAAAGAAGAATGATGGAAACCATCTTTTACATCAAGGATGAGTTCAGGTCCTTCTCAGGGACAAACAGTAGCAAGCATAAATGTGCTTATGAATATGGGACCAGGTGCTAGCTTGTCCTTTACTCCTCTATCCAAGCTAACACCCAAAGAAAGGGACAGACTTCATAAATTAGGAGCATGCTTTACATGTAGACAACCAGGCCATATGAGCAATGAATGTCCCACCTTCCCAAACAATTCCCTGGGATCGTCCACTTCTCAGAACACCTCTCATAACTCTCCTCCTCATGCTGTTAGGACAGCCAACACTTCCACTTCAACCTCATCATCATCTAGCTCCCCACCAGTAACAGTGGCTCAAGCATCGTCATTATCTTCCTCTTGTAACATAATTAAAGACATTTCAGATATGGTAAACAAGGTCAAGGGTTTGGAAGGAGAAGAAAAGGAACAAGCTGTTGTGTATTTGAAGGATACTATGTCAAAGATGAAGGATTTTTGAATCACTCCTCTGCTACGTCGTCAGAAGGAGTTGTACAGTACACTGGACAGTATATGAACAATCAATATCATGTGTTAAACCTTTTTTGTGAGTGTACCTTTCCTTCAGAATTGAGAATGTCAGCAGTCACTCATAACTGACTTAAAACTGAACTTATTGGCAAAATCACTGGCAGAAAATTTGACGCAGAAGCTCTAATAGACAGTGGTGTGGAGGCATTATCAACAGCTGTTTCACACAAGAAAATTGTTTAACCCCTCCTCTCCATCAAAAACCCTTTCCCTGTACGAAACATTGATGGTTCTGAAAACACCATGGGATGGGTATGCCATTACACCATCCAAAAACTCCACATCTATTCTCAGGACAAAGATCATATCATGAAGAGACAGCTGAATTCTATGTTACAGACATCAGAGATCATGATATAATATTCTCAGTACTGATTGGTTAGAGGAGCATAATCCAGAAGTAGACTGGTCATTTTCTAGGGTGGATATGGTTAGATGCCCAGAAACATGTACTTTGAAACAACCTCCTGTCCTTAACCTACACACTAAACCCAAATATCCCAAATTGACTGTTATCGACCCACAAACCAGCCACAAGGATTACCAAGTGAAATGGTCAGAACCAATTGGACAGTTCAAACCAATTGCACAGCCCAGGGTTGCAGGTCAATGTCATCAGATTCCTATTCAATCCTTTCATCGTTTTTCAGAATCTACAGCAATTTTTACTGAAGAAGATTTTAGTTGGAAGGATGCTCTGAACCAATGGAAACAGGAGGTGATAGAGAGTCTGTTGAGGAAAGAAGAGGAATACCCAATATCAGATTTTGAATTACCTATCTGTGCAGGATTTACCAAGGCTCGAGAACTCACAGAAGCAGCGCAGAAGATGAAAGAGGACATATCACTTACAGATAAGATTCCATCCCAATATCATCAGTTTTTACCAGTTTTTGACAAATGAACTTCAGAACAACTACCAAAATGTGGTGAATGGGATCATGTTATCAAACTGAAGCCAGACCTTGAACCTCATAATTGCAAAATCTATCCCTTATCTCCTAACAAACAAAAAGAACTTGACAACTTCATTGATGAGAACTTGGAGAAGGAATACATAAGACCATCAAATTCTCCTATGACAAGTCCCTTCTTCTTCATTAAAAAGAAAGACAGAAAGCTATGCCCTGCACAGGACTACCAAGCATTAAACAAAGGGACCATAAAGAACGAATACCTTTTACCACTCATATCAGAACTGGTAGACAAACTCAAGAGAGCATGAGTCTTTTCAAAAATTGATCTTCAATGGGGATATAATAATGTGTGAATAAAAGGAGATGAGTGGAAAGCAGCATTTAAGACAAATAGAGGGCTTTTTGAACCAACAGTGATGTCTTTCAGTCTTATGAACTCCCCTGCAACATTCCAGGCAATGATGAACACTCTTCTTAAGGACCTCATCAATTTCAATTCAAATTTATCTACATGGAGGACATCTTGATCTTTACAGAAACTTTGGAAGAACATCAACAAATGGTCAAACAAGTACTCACACGACTTCAGAAAAACAACCTTTATGCCAAACCAGAAAAGTGTACTTTCGAAGCCAGCTCAGTAGAGTTCTTAGGTCTCATTGGCAATGGACCCTGTCAAAGTCAGAGGCATTACCAAATGGCCAACCCCATGAAATGTTAAGGATGTTCAATTGTTCCTCAGATTTGGAAACTTTTATCATTGTTTTATACATGACTTTTCTAAAGTTGCTTGACTGCTTTTCTATCTAATGAAGAAAGATGAACCTTGAAAATGGTCTGTCAATGCAGAAGAAGCCTTTCAGGCACTCAAAAATGTGTTCACTTCCTCACCAGTCCTTTTAATGCCTGATCATTCTAAACTGTATCGAGTAGAAGTAGATGCTTCTGACTATGCTACAGGAGGTATTCTATCACAGAAAGGATCAGACAACAAGTGGCACCCAGTTGCTTACTTATTAAAATCCTTATCTGAAACTGAACAAAACTATGATATCCACAATAAAGAGTTGTTAGCAATCATACAGGCATTAGAGGCTTGGCAACATTACCTTGAAGGGACACCGCATACTATCAAGATTCTTACAGACCAGAAAAACCTGGATTCGTATTATTAGAGTAGCTAATACAAAGGATATATGTACTTATGTCCAAGTAACTAGAGACCATTATGCAGCTCAATGGGTACATATGTGAATAGCAGTGATGTGTTAGTGAATAAGTGTGTGTGGCTGATAAGGGGGATCACTGGAGTTGATTGATAGGTGGGATAGACAACTCAATTGCAGTCAATACAGTTGACGGCAGGTGTCGAAAGGTCCAATTGCAGTTGAAGGGTTCAACAGCAGGCAGTTAAGTAGTACTTACATCAGGTGATTGCAGTTAATAGAGATAAGTAGATAGATTCAATATAGTTGTATTCAATTGTACATAGGGTTACACAAAATAGCAGACTGGGGACACTCGAGTCTCCAGCCAGCTTTTATACATGAAGAAATATATAGTAGGGCATCTAGACCACTCTGATACTGCCTCAACACAGCCTTATGACTCTGACTCCCTCCTTGTCTCTGAATATCCTTTATGTTGATAAGTACCTTCTCATCATTACCCCATCACATGTGTATACTTGTTCTAATCTACATATGGGCTCATGAGACTGTAAGTGCTTCTTTAAATCCGGTTCTTATAGCCTTTTATAGTATTATCCATTCTTTTTTGGGTCCCAAAGGCATCTTGATGCTTTGATTGCAGTTCACTGGAAGCAAATCCCTGTAAATATACCACCATACAGGGGTATTACACAGGCCTTACTACAAGTCATTCAATAAGTAATACACCTTACATTACAGGAGTATTACAAACACATATATTTTTCAGAACAATCCTGTAAGACTGCTGTAAAGCAGGGGGAATTACAGCAACATTTCAGTGTGACATAGTGTCACAGTAATACATTCTGTAATACTGCTGAGAAATACAGAGGTATTTCAGAGTGACACTGGAAGAAATTCCTGGACTTATCATAAGGCTGCTGCAATACCACTGTATGGCAGGGTAATTACAGGAATTTCTTCCAGTGTCACTCAGAAATACCTCTGTATTTCTCAGCAGTATTACAGAATGTATTACTGTGACACTATGTTGCACTGAAATGTTGCTGTAATCTACCCTGATTTACAGCAGTCTTACAGGATTGTTCTGAAAAATATATGTGTTTGTAATACTCCTGTAATGTAAGGGGTATTACTTATTGAATGACTTGTAGTAAGGCTGCTGTAATACCCCTGTATGGTGGTATATTTACAGGGATTTGCTTCCAGTGTGATGATATTTTTATGCAGGTACATGGACAATGTTTTGAGTGGTTCCAGTAGCAAGCACTGGTCAGAGTGGTCAACATTCCTCTATGATGAAGGACTTGTTGACGACAATAATCATGCAGCTGGTCTCTTCCAAGGGCCCCTTCTTGTTTTTGTGCATGTCCTATTTGACTTTACTTTATTGTGTTGACCTCAGGTGTTTTTTTTTTCTAGGTTTGCAAACACATCTATTTCTCCACCAGCCTCATGAAGAACACTGGCACCAAGACAAAGTCACCCATCTCTCATATTCACGGCATGACTGAGATCACTGCAGAGGACATTGCTTACTGCTGTGTCCAGGTACTCTTGCCTTTTATCTTTCCAATTACTATTCTCACTCTACAGTTCCTCTTGTTGTCACAAACAACTTGGGGCCATATGGACCATGGCTTCAACATCAAGGAGTTCTACTGGGGAAGCATCTGATTCTTTAGAACTAATTGCAAGGGGTCTAGGGGCATATTGAAATGGTGGAATAAGTACATTGTCCTTATTTTTCTTTTTATTCATCCTCTTCTTGTTTCTCCAACCTAACTCCACTTCTAATAGGGAGGTTTTTGACTGTGCAGGTGGTACAAAGGAGATGACAGTCACTCCCCTCAAGAACAGCAAGAAGCTGATCCTTCAGAGTCCGAGCCTGAGTCTGAGTCTGAGAAAGACAGCAATATCCAACAGAATGAAGATGAAGACAACAACAATGGGCCACCTCCTTCAAGTCAGTCTGCTAGCATGTTGGTGGAGGAAGACGGGGATGTCACTGGGACTGCTGCATGTTCTGGGGATGAAAGTCAGGAGGATGCTTAGTCACTGAAGCCTATGTATATGCTTGTCTTTCTTGCTCTCTTATGCACTCTATTGTTGTGCTGTTACGCTTCCATGTTGCTATACTTAGTATTACTGTTTGTCCACTGTTGTACTTAATGCAAAGTGTATATTATTCTCCCAGTTTTGTTGTACTATTGTGGATACCAGGTAGGGCACCAGCTACTCAGGTATTCCCTGATGTGGTCTACCTTTTCAGGTATACTCAGATATTCATCACCTTTTCAGGAATGAGCCTGCCAGTGAGGTGGAGGTATACCTGAAAAGGTGATGAATATCTGGGTATACCTCATCATACCTTTGCTGATGAGAATGTGAGCTTGTTTATCAGAGAAAAACAGAGGTAACTGATCTGGTAGGGTTTTTATTTCCTGGTATGTCGAGGTAGTCTATACATGACTTGATATGTAATCTACACTTTTCATGATGTCTGGGTTACGGTTAGGAGTGCAGACACTGGGTACAAACACTTGTAATTCCTCAGATATACAAAGGACTTACAGAAGCCTTACTTGGGTACACTCAATAGGTAAGTCCACTTGACTTACTGAAGAATTACAAGAGACCAAAAAAATTAGAATAATTATGTATGACCATTGTAAGGCACAAAGACTTACAGGAGACTTTCAGTGTTATAACACTTGTAATTCCTTGGATATACAAAGGAATTACAGAAGCCTTAGTCAGGTACACTCAATAAGTAAGTCCACTTGACTTACTGTAGTATTACAAGAGACCAAAGAAATTAGAACAATTATGTATGACCATTGTAAGGCATGAAGACTTACAGGAGACTTTCAGTGTTATAACACTTGTAATTCCCTGAATACACAGAGGAATTACAGAAGCCTTACTCAGGTACACTCAATAAGTAAGTCCACTTGAGTTACTGAAACATTACAAGAGACCAAAGAAATTAGAACAATTATGTATGACTTACAGGACTTGTAATTCCTTGGATATACAGAGGAATTACAGAAGCCTTACTCAGGTACACTCAATAAGTAAGTCCACTTGACTTACTGAAGTATTACAAGAGACCAAAGAAATTAAAACAGTTATGTATGACCATTGTAAGGCATGAAGACTTACAGCAGACTTTCAGTATTACAAGAAATAATACTTTGTCCACAACAAAAAATACAAAAGAATTACAAGAAAGCAAGAAAAATCAAAGAATTTGGTAAGTCCATTGTAATACATGTAGACATACAATGGACATTCATTGTGACTTGCTGTCACAGTATGTGACACAATGGATATACAAAGAAATTTCAGAGTGAGTTTATGTCACAGTATGTTATTCTGTAAAACCTCAGCAGAATTACATGAGTATTTCAGTGTGACAAAAAATCACAGTATGGTCAAGTGTAATACCATTGAGACTTACAGAAGACTTACAGAAAAGAAGGCCCTGGAAATCTTCAAGAAAGTCTGGAAATTGTTAGATGAAATTTATCAAGTCACAGGCAAGTCACAGGAATTCACCAGAAAGTCTATCAGTATTACAGAGGACTTACAGGAAAGCCAGGTCAGGCATGTTATATGATAAGTCTTCAGTCAAGTTGTGCCTCTTGCACTTGCACCCTCACACCCTTGTGCCTCGTGCCCTCGTCCTCTCGCACCCTTGTGCCCTCGTCCTTGCACCCTTGTCCTTGCACCCTTGTCCTCTTGTCCTCCTGCATGCCCTCGTCCTCTTGTCCATCCTCTCATGCCTTCACACCCTTGTCCTCTTGTGCCCTTACACCCTCGTCCTCTCATCCTCTCATGACCTCATCCTCTCATGCTATCGCACTGTCGTCCTCTCATGCCCTTGCACTCTTGTCCCCTCCTCTTGTCCCCTCACACCCTTGTCCTCTCATCCTCTTGGGACCTCATCCTCTCGTCCTCTCACACCCTTGTCCTCTTGTCCTCTCATGCCCTCACACCCTCATCCTCTCTTTGTCCTCTACATGAGAGGACGAGGGCATGGGAGGGGGCACAAGGGCATGAGAGGACGAGAGGACAAGGGCACGAGGGCACGAGGGCATGAGAGGACAAGAGGACAAGGGCGTGAGAGGATGAGGGCATGAGAGGACAAGAGGACAAGGGCGTGAGAGGATGAGGGCATGAGAGGACAAGAGGACAAGGGTGTGAGAGGATGAGGGCATGAGGGCGCGAGGGCATGAGCAGCTCTAGCTGCTAGCTTGATACATCATAATAGTACAATTTGACATAATTTTTGATGCATCACACAGTCAATTTTAACAAGTCCAGAAACAGCTTGTAACTGGCATGCCTCTGGGGGAACGCCAGGCTGTTTCCCATGGCCATCAGTACCATATATGGGTTCTACTAATCTAGGACCGGCTGATCAGGATTGTTCCTATGCAGCTTTGTTATTAGTGGCGTTGGATATTGTTCAGGGTTAGCATGACATCATGTTTACTTATCAGGGTGGCGTGGCTTTGGGTTATTATGTATTGGTTATTAGGAGATCTGTCAGGTAACTTCTCACGCACATTTTAATCATTAGGGTGACATGTCAGGTTATTATGCAATTGGGTCACTTCACACTATTAGCTGTGATCTGTCTGGTCATTTCCCATGCACCTTTTAGTTATTTGCGTGGCCTGGTGTCAGGTTATGCCCTTAGGGGACTCAGTATTGTTGGCTCACTTCCCACACACCTTTAAGTTATTAGGGTGGCGTGGCATTGGGTTATTAGATGTTGGGTTACTATATAACTCACGGCATTTGGAAATCCATCAGCTCACTTCCCATGCACACTTATTACATGATTGGGCATCCGTCTGTTTACTTGCCATGTCTTTAGAACATGTTAGGGTGGCATGGGGTCATGTTATTGTGCATCAGGTCATACTAAAGTCATTAGGAGATCCCCATGCACCTTGTAGTTATTAGAGTGGCATGGCATTCGTTATTAATATTGTCGGGTTAGCATTAGGAAATCCATTGGCTCACTTCCCACACACATTTATTTAAAAGTTTTCAATAGGGTGGCATCGGCGTCAGATCATGCCATTGCACACTGATGTCATGAATCCCTTCATGCCTTCGCTTCTAGACCCTGTTCTTTGTTCTCCTTTCATCATTCTTCTCCCTTCCATCATTCTTCGCTTCTTTGGTTCCAGATCATGTTCCTTGTACCTATGGCTTCCATCTTCTTTGATGCATCATTCCTCTCACTGACAGATCATATCTGTACCTGTTACACATATTGACATCACTTAGATACCTGATTATCATTCCTTGATTGTTTCCATCAGTACCTGCTGATCTAATCTTGTTCTCCTTCGCACTTTTGTATATATACTCCAGGGCTTTGTAGATAGTTCCTCAGTCTGTCCACTTCTGTCCCTTTGATCCATACTGCTCAGCATTGTCCTCAGTACTATGTAGACTCTGGCCCAGTACTGGCTTACTCATCTATACCATCTATTTGCCTTATTGCTTCGTCTTTGGTTCCTGTGTGGTGGCCTGAGAGGCATCCAGTCCCTATCTGAACCTGTTCTTGACAACTGAATTAATTCAGGATGTGGCATTGGTTATTCTACGTTGGGTTGGCATTAGGAAATCTGTCGGCTCAATTCCCAATTATTCAAAAGTTTCAATAGGGTGGCATCAGCGTCAGGTCATGTCATTGTGCACTGGATTAATTCAGGATTTCCTTCTATGCATCTTTTCTCTGCTTAGATTTATCTATTCCTTCTCACTTCTCCTCAACTTTGCGTAAATTACATTAATAATTGGTAGGGAGCAAAATGCCAGGTTTGCCGATTTTAGACCTCAGTTCCAGCCATTCCTTCATGAGCATCAGAGAGGTGCCAAATACCTGCTGCTTTCATGATGCACAAAAATAATCACAAGTCCAAATTCACATGGCATACTCTCATAACAACACCAAAACCAAGCCAAGATTCAAGCTGTCATTATCATTCAGCTAATGGAAGATTCTCCTTTAAATCCTTCACCATCCTCATAATGGTGCTGAATTTGTGCTGCTTTCTGAATGAGTAATATGTATGTACATAGTACAAAAATTATTGCAAGTCCCAGTGCCATACCTCCTTAACAACACCAAAAGGACAAGGAATGAAGCCAATTTCAAGCTGTCACTGTCGCTAAGTGCAAGCTGTCATTCCCACTTTAGGTAGTAAAATATATTCTCGTCCTCAAGTTTTCCTTCAAGTCCTTCGTGCTGAGTGACAGTCCCAACGTGTGCCCATTAGGTCCTGAGTTAAAGTCAGATATCTACAAATATAGAATTTATTAAAGTAAACATAGCTTAAAAGGAGAGTAGGTAGAAAGAGTATTTATAAGACATAACCTACTTACACATCTGCTCCAAAACAAATGAGAAATCTTGAACATAACACAACCACCTGAACATAACACAACCACCTGAACATAACACAACCTCTGACATCACCTGAAGGCCATGATGCCAAAAGAATAGCACCACAATGACACCGAGGACTCCATTTACCCCTGACTTGCAGATCTCACTCCATTCAGATCCCTTATCCCCAGATTTCACCCATAGACCGTCTCCATCACGCTCTTGCCAGTCTGGTAGTATTACCTCGTACCACTTCTCGAAGGCCTCTGTGTACTTATTGACATTCATGTTGGACAGTCACCAAACCTCAGACTGGGCTTGCTGAATCCAATCACCTACGACTCCAGGGCAAAGTCCGACGGCCGCAAGCTTGGTCTCCTGAAGATGAAGTAATGGGAGAGTAACGTCACCCAAGCTGACTCACCCTATTGGTTGAATGCAACCAATTAAGTGCATGACGTTCTGGACAAACTGGAGTCAAGTGGTCCTCAACACGCAACTTGTCGATATGAACATTGGGAATAGGGAGATTAGCTTGGGTTGCATCTCCTTTATCTATCAATAAAACAAAATCTTAGTACTTAGAATTTCAATCAATGGTGAAATGCTACGTGGTCTTGGATTGTCAACGTGGATGGCTGTAGTATCTTGCTTATCTGGAAATAAAAATAAGTAAGTACTCGCATTTAGAATTTTGAGCAGTGGCGTACTCACTGTCAGCTGAATTGCCCTTGCCCTTACTTGATTTATGTTGTTTCTTGGCCGACTTCATTGATGCTGTGTCCTCGTTGCTATGTTTCTGACCAGACTCCTGGATAACCACGGATTCCGTTTGCATGTGGTCCTCATTGGCTGTAGTGGGGATGAGAACACTATCAATTGGTGTCCCAGCCCAGAATGGGATAGGGGATGGAAGGTTTGAAGGAGCTGAGGATACGGGGGCCAAATGATCAGGGACAGATGTGCATGGGGACTGAGGCCTAGATACTGGTACAGTCAAAGCTTGTTCCAAATACGGTTCCGAAGCGACTGGCACAGAAATCTGTGAAGGTGAGTTTGCAGAAGAAGCAGGTGTGTTGATGCTTTGGGTTGATGAAGGTGGCGCATCGGCAGACAGTTTTGCAGTTGTCCCATCATCCACGTTGTAGACCTCCAACTCCCAGTTTGTCTGAACCAATTCTTCAAGGAGGCAGCATCAGCAGGGTCCAGAGCTCATGCGCAGCATTCAGCTTTGCCTGTTCCAATACATTAGTATAGTTTTGGTTGGATAATTGACCAATACTTACTGTAACATTGTTTAAGATAGTCACTGAATATAGGTAAGACCTTTTCCTTGTATGCAGTGCGCATCATAGATCTGAATGTCCAGTTCTTCAAAGGCCCAATTGCGATCTCTGAATGAACACTACATACATGAGACTTGTCAGGGAAACACGCAGAGGTAATTTTTGGACAACATATGTACCTGCGTCTGCAGCAGGTTCCGGTCCACCTGCGATGACAGTGATTTGGAAGCCTGTGGCTTCACTGCATGCACCAATAATTGGGAGCAGGAGCCCTGCAAGACGATTGATTGCCCTATTTATAATTCCATTAGTCCCCTTCAGGTATAAACCAAAACAGGAGGACACGTACAATTGTCTGTCAACTGGTGTGTCAGATACACCTGCCATGATATCCTCATCATACTTCTCAAGCACTTTCTCATGTGCGTCTTTTGCCTTCTCATCCCATATCCTTTGATCCTCTGCTGATAAGTGGCCCAGTGCTTCTTGAGTACATCACGCCATGAATTAGCTGGAAATGCTTTATCGTCCAAGCTCCTGACCTTCCCATTACGCCAATCGTCGAGGATCTTGCTATACTCAGCATAGAACTCGTCAGGATTCTGGGACAACCAGTACTTCGAGGCACATTGTTTTCAAGGTTTGGCAAGGGAGTCACTGGTAACTGCTTGAAGGACACGAGTAAAGACGTCATTGTTGATGTTGCTCTTGCCTTTTCCCTTAGCCTTGATGTTTTTGGCACAATCAGGGTTATCTTTATTCTGCCAACGATATTCCAGCCAGCGACCAATTTTCTGAGTTGAATGGATTGGCATGTCAGTGTGACAATGTGTGACATCACATAGGGATAACCACTTACTCCTTTTAGTTTATCTTCATGATCCTTAACCTTCTTCTCCTGCAAATTAAATTCCTGGTGTTCCTCGTCAGTCATCGCGTCCAGATTGGAATTTGAATTGTCGCCTATAGGTGAGTTGTCATCTACTGCACCCAGTTGCTCATCTGTTGGTTCCCTAGTGTTGTCGTATTTGGGAGGAAAACACTGGAGAAAAGCATTTCCTTTGAGGAGTTGTTGAGGCACGCCTGAGCATAAGCTGCTCTCTGGAACTTGAGGAATGTGAGCTGTTTGCCTTTAAATGAACCAGCATTCGGCATGATAGAAGACCACAGGAGATATTAAAAAAGTCAAGGCTGAGAGGGCAAAAAAGTGGGCAATGGTGACCTATCCAATCATGGTCCTGAATCCGATTGATTTAGCCTGAAATCCAGATTGCATTAGCAATGTAATTTTATCAGAGTACTTTTTTTCAGGAGGGTGTGGGTTTTGGTGAAATTCCTCCTTTTTTTTTTCTCCCCTCTTTCTTAGAGGTAATTAAGAGGTCCATGTACTTAGTATCTACAAAATAATTCATGTTTCAGTTTTTCTCTGGTATGGTAGCCTCAAAACTCATCAATGTACAAATTTTTGTATCTCCTACCGGACCCTGTACATTTGCACGGATGAGTGGCCTGAGTGTACAGCTGCTTTTTCATTCATCCACAATCCAATTGGTAAGAAGATTCCAATTGGTCAGAAGACGTGGTCACAACGTTTCACACTCCTAAATGTCCAATTACTTAAGATGTCGACTGTCAGAAAAATTTTCGAATTGACAACTATGAGGCTATATACTTTGAAAGCTCGTTCTGCTCAGCCTGGTCCAGATCCGCCAGCTCTGAAACACTGAAGTTACTGTCAAAATGTTGGCCATACTCATCATCGGTTTCAGAATCCGAGTTGTGAATGTGTTAGGAATCGGCCAAGTTTGGGGTGGTTTTCTTGAACTGGTATGACGCCTGGACCTTAGCAAGGGGCCGCTAGTGGGCAGAAGCTACAGTGAAGGTCTTTCAAAGTGGTGTAGATAGTTTCAAGTAGTGTTGTATAGCTGCGTGTACTCGTAGTGATGTAGGTACGAGTGAATAGAATTGAACAGTTAATCAGCAGGGGTCAACATTGACTGGTTGACCGTTAAACTGATAAGCTAAAGCCAAGGTCCTATTGTGCAAAATAACGCGATGGGGTACATGAGTAAGTATCTACATCTTATATACCTAAGTAGTGCTATGCTAGGCTGTGCAAATGAGTCATAAGGACTCATCTGGAGTAATACTGTGCAATGCTATGTAGTGAGTCATCCAAGAAATAAATAAGTAATGCTATGTATGTAGTTACCATCTATGCACAGGCTTGGGTCTGGATAATGTGTCTGGGCTGGTCTAGAACTTGTTCAGATCATAACAGAATGTGGATAAGGATACGACTGGAACGAGGTGTAACTGGCACCTGAGCAGCCGGAGTTGAAAAATCGGCGGTACGAGTTGAACGAGGTGTGGTGGGTGCCAAAGTAGGAACTGAATAAAGGCCTGATGTGGCAGGTCCACAAGCAGGGGTCAGTTTAGCCAACCCTGAATGAGAACCTACATCCAAGCCTTCACTAGACTCAACAATGAGAGAATCCCCGGCCCACATAGCAGTCTGAGGTATGATAGGGCAAGGGGGAGCGGTCATCAAACGTTCTAATACCTTTGGACACAACTCCTCATCCTTTTCGTTGAGACACTGAGTCCACCACTCAATCGCTGTGGTGAGCGATGGACACTTCTTGTACATTGGTCTATACACATAGCTCACAAAATGTTGAGTAGTTTTCCTGTCATGATAGATAATAAGAAATTGTTTCATTTTGGGCATAGTAGACATACCATGAAACAAATATCCCAACCCACCAACCTCGTGTCACAGCAAACACAGGAATATTCTGATCATCATTAGGCCAACTTGACGCCAGATCGGAGATGGAAGGAACCTTAGACCAGGCTCGATACATAAGGATACTGTTGATAGAGACAAGTATGAATATTAAATCTACAAAACAGAATCTATTTGGCAATGTACCTGGCAGCATCCTGACTCTCTTTCCCCATCTCCAAATGTGCCGCTGGTTTGTGTTCGTATACGTCTTCCTTTATCTCTGGGTCATTGTCTGAGTCTGAGTCCCAGAGAGGTATCTGTTTGCCTTCCTTCCATTCATTGTCTGATGCCTGTTTATGTGGTGCAGGTTTACGTGGTACTGGATCTTCATCATCCGAGTCTGAGTCCCAGAGAGGCATTGGTTTGTCTTTCTTCCGTTCTGCGGGTCTACCTGGTGCTGGATTGTTCACAGAGGGTGTAGTGATAATTAACCCTACAATAATATGTCAGAGTTTGCACTGAAAGAAAGGTCAGTGAAAGTCAATGCACATATGAGCTCCTGGTCTCAGACAAACATATTGGGCTGTCCATGGAATTTAATGAGAATACAACACGCAAAGAGAGAGGAACGTACTGGTGGAGGTGTTGGTCATGACTCATGTCACAAATGATTCAACGTAAAAATGCGGCACAAGTCCAAGAACAATATTGCATGCCTGTGGCGCAATGGTCCGAGAAAGAACTGAGTCTGCAATATGAAGTGAAGTGTGAGAGTATTAAGTATCTGGCAGTTGACTGGCATCTTGAGTCCATCACTCAGAGGCAGAATGAACACGCACTTGTGCATCCTCTACAAAGATTTTAGCTTAGTGAATCAAGAGTTAGATACTTATAGCCTGTAACTATGCTTTATTAAAAATTTGTGATGTGAAACAGGTTTTTGAAAAAGTCAGAAGAACCAAGTATAGTATGAGAATCATCAATAACTTTAACTGCAACTTCCATGCCTCGACAAAAGCTTCACCACACCAAAGGTGAAATTCTTCTTGCAAACAGAAGCAAGAGTGCCAGGCATTACAGAAAGTATGTATCTCCTTATTTCAGGCTTGTACGTCCTAAATATGTGCCGTTCTCTTCTTCAGACATGTGGAGCGCATCAAGAAAGAGAGATGGGAGCAGTATCAAAAACAATGTTGTGTGGAAGAGGCCAAAAGGTATTTTTTCTGTAATTAACACTTAGGTACCATTTGATCTAGTTTAACAGTGAAAAAATTTATTGGGAGCGGGCAGAAAAGACAGGGGTAATGAGGGATGTCAGTCTCAGTGTGTATCCCTTATGTCTCCTTCTATCTCTCTCTCAATGAATTCTTATTTTCCAGAATCTATTTTGAAGGTATTGTCAGATGGGCTTGTATGCACTACGACCACTTTATCCACATACACATAACACCGTCTCCTCAAGCATACTTTGAGTCACTCTAAACTCATGTCCTTGATAACGTACAATATGGTTCAACAGAAATCCCAGCTCTCCACAACACAATATCCGCTCTCAATGAGATCATCTCATTGCTACAATCCCAGAGTAACGAGATCCTGGGGGAGCTTGGATACACTTTGGAGTATAAAGAAGTTGACACGCTTATACAAGACTTATTGAGGTTATTGCAAAATGTGGAGGACATTCATTGGGCTGCGTTGTTGGGGAAGCAAGAATTGGTGTCTTTACACACTCTTGGTTGTCTTCAGTACCAGGTGGATGTATAACACTGTCTGAGTGTTTAGATTTGTCTACCCAAAATAAGATATTATACTACTTAGTACTATCATCCTTAGTACAATCGTCTTTTCCACCAACTGTATCTGCGCCAACAAGATACTTAAAAAGAGGTTTGACCCATTCTTCAAGCGTGCTGCAGGAAATATTAGATGAGTAATGAGTTCAATAAAAGCCAGTGTAAATGTACCTATCTTCCTTGTCATCTCTTTCAGCAGCAATCTTTTTTGCAATGCATTCTTCTGCTTGGATTGAATACAAAAGATCTTGGAGCCCCCCAGGTACCTCGGTTTCAGCAGAATTGAGGTATTCACTTATCAGTCAAGCATCCTCACTGTAATTGAGTAGCTTTTCAGTGTCGACCAATGCATCCAAAGACATGGAATGGATGAGAATTTAAGTTTGGGGTTGAGAGTCAATTGAACTTTTGAAGTGCTGGGTTTTGAAGTGTTGAAGTCAATGTGAGGCACAGACAACATAAGGCATTGAAATCGAAGTTGACATGCGATAATTTCAATTGTGTTGTCATAACTGATGCCCCGGGGATATGGGAAGCTCTGCGATCCCAAATTCCAAAAAAAAACTGGCTCAAAGTACCAATCATTTCCGCCCATCATGATCAGAGGCCTACTCCAGGGAAGAGGTCGAGGTCGAGGTAGAGGTCGGGGTTGTCCTTCAAAGCGCAGCTATCAAGATCAGGTGGAGGACCAGGAAGACTATGACACTGTCAACACTCGAAGCTCTCAGCTGGGTTCACATGGGCAGATAATCACTGCACCTTGCTCTCCTCAAAAAGGGACGCCTTGGACTCCAATAAGAAGTACATGGGGCCCTCAAGATGATGATACACTCGCACTCGAAGATAATGATCTTTGGATTGATGCCGAGGTGGATAGGGAGATATTTGAGGTTGGATCAGATAATGTTATTAATGTCGAGTTACCGAAAAAGAGATGAAGTAAAGTCTCTGTATGTGCTCAGCTCCCTTTATTCTGTTCTATGCTAAATAATATATTATCTTGCAGCGGCATATGAACTTGGTATGGAAGGAAAGGCATTGGCAGCAGTACATGGACGAGATTATTTGCTGGGATGGACGAGGAGATGTGAGAGAGCACAAAATCTGTATGGATTGCCTGGCCCATAAGAAGAATTCGCCAATGGATGGGGAAATTCAGTGCATAGACTGTGCCATACCAGATCTCACCTGTGTGGCATGTTGTGTATGTTGGCATTCACGCAATCCATTCCATCATGTCTTGGTGAGTTTTAGTTTTCTTATCACACATTGTATGCTTATTGTGTATGTAGAAGTGGAATGGAACACATTTCAAGAAGACTAGTCTTGCCAAACTAGGGCTTACACTCCAACTTGGTCACCTTGGCATGTATTGCCGCTATTCAAAAAACACTCACTCAAATTTGCAGATTCTTCATACCAACGGCATCCATGAGGTCAAAGTGTTGTTTTGTGACTGTCTATCCAACTCCTGCAGTGGGGTATCTACCCCTCAACACATGAAATTCCCAAGACCGCAGCCACTTTTCCTTTACTGAATCTCCTTCATCACCTCACCATCACAATTTCTACTGGACACCTGAACGTCTGACAGAGAACACTGGCTGGGAAATTCCCAAGTCTCGTTACAGTCCTCCCAAACCCATGACTTATCAGTGGCATCATTTAAAGCTCCTAAAGTGAGGAGGTCATGCTCATGACCCTGACCTGGAGTGTGTTGAGAACACTTGTGGTGGTGAATTAGCTGTTCACTGTCCATCATGTCCATATCCCAGTATCAACGCACCAAAGGAGTTGACCGAGATCCCAGTGGAGCTATGGTACATGTTTACAGACACTTCTTCATTGCTTTTCTAGTACTTACTATGTAGATGATAGGTTTCTGTACCGTGTAATGTTGGTAATGGATGCCAACTTCAAGCTAAAAAATCAGCTTGTCTCCTCATACTCGTGGGATCCTGGCTTTGGTATCAGATGGTCATATTTCGTGCCCAGGGTCAAATATGAACAGCATCTATCAGAGAATGTCCATGACGACAAGGTGTGTCATTTTTTCAAAAAATTTTGAGGCATGTTATATAATAGTTATTCTAATAATTCTTCTTTCTTCAGATTAGCACATGCGTTGGTTTCATGGCATTGGCAAAAGCTGCAACTTGATTTTCACAGGGATTGCATTGCACGGGATTGGGCAGCATTTCGTGCATCAGATCTGAGATGTTGATGCCCAATGGAACTGGAAATATACAAAAAGGGGAATGGTCAGTCAAACAGTGCCTGGTAAATATATTCATATAACTCACTCTAAATTCTATGTACCCAGATATGCAGCAATGGACTATATCTTTGGTTATTTGCTTAAAACATTCACTATGATGCTTTGCCTCCTCATTAGCTATGACATCACATGTCAATGGTTTGTAAATCTTTTCAAGAGGATTAATGAGAGGTGGCCTCCAGAAATTATACCCGTACTTGAAGAGTCTTTGGTGGATCCCGCTGTCAGTAAATTTCATGAACCAGCACATCTCCAGGTAAAGCACAAGATGTTTTCATTCAATTTGATTAAAGGAGTCGGTAACAGCAATGGTGAAGGTTCTGAGCAGATCTGGGCTGCCCACAACGCAGTTGGGTATAGTACAAAGCCCATGGCGCCTGGTACATGACAAGATATCATTGATGACCATTTCGCAGCCTGGAACTGGTCTAAGATGATCTCTATGGGTGAGTGAGATTGATTCTCATTTATTCTAATTTTATTTCATGCGAACCAAGTACTTACTACAGGACATACACTAATGAGGAAGTACAGAGCTGCTGTTGCTGAACGAAACATTCAGAATGAAGCCCATGATGGCTGGACTGCTCGGCTTCCAAAGGACTTGACAGATGAGCGGGAGATTTTATGTGAGATGTGGGAGAACGCCCCCTTCCCAAAAGAGGATGTCAAAAATCTGTTCACTGTTGTAAATGAATGTAAGTCAGTGGCACTACGAGTCAATTGAAGTTGCCACTCACTATTGAAATTGTGACTAACTTATTTTATATACAGCTATGGGTGAAGAAGAAGTGTTACTGGAACTGGAGGCAGAAGACAAGGCTCACAGAAGCAATGGAGGTGCCAGATGGAATGTTATATCTGCCACTGGGTTCATTGCGATGGGTTTAGAGCTGGAACAACTTTGGTAAGTCAGCTATCCTGATTGAGTGTGTTTATCACTGACCCTGAGAAAGTATGGATCTTCAGGAACTTATCAAGAAGTCTCATGCTACCAGACATGATCATTCAAGTGGAAGACATCAAGATTGTCAAAATGCTGCTGTGGAGGAGCAGAGGAAGCCCCCTACGGCAGAAATTGGGATCTTATGAGCATTTGAGAGCAATCTATATGCCAGGATTGCTGCAAATGCTAATGGACAACAAAGAGGAGTTGGAGGGAGTGTCTGCTGATGTCACAAACACAGAGGATGTCAAAATTTGGCTACCTTCTTCAGTTCCCGCTCATATTCGGCACTCTGTCTGCATGGAGGGCTTGCCAGAGATCAAAGATCACTTGCGTACAGCACAGTGTGGCGATGCAATTCAGTCACTCCAGCACACTCTTTGGGTTAAAAGTCAAATGGTTCTATTCAAGAATGCGAATATTGTAGGCCAACAGCCAGGTCTACGATCTCAGGCAATAATTGACTGAGTACATGAAAGGGCAAAGAGGACATCAGCAAAAGTCCAGTTACTGATAAAGGGATTTGGACCCTTGCCACTGTTGTAAAGTATTTAGACATGAATAAATAATTTTTCAATTGTTATAAGGTTCAAAAATGATTTAGGTACCTTGTACAAGGTTCCTAAATGATGTAGGTACCTTTGAAAGATTCATAAATGATTTAGGAACCTTTGAAAGGTTCCTAAATGTTTGGTAGCATTTACAAGGCAAGAAAGGATTCAAGTCCTTGTCAATGTATTCAATGACACTGACTACATAAATTCCAATTCCCATTTGTAAGGTCAAGAATTAAGTATGGCCTTTTCAAGGTCAATACATGCTCTTCCTATCCTTGAAATACCAACCAGATTTTCAGTTCCTGACAAAGGCATCAAGAGAATTCAAGGCATTCCAAGTTAGACAATGATTCATCTCTTTGCAAGGTCAATTACACTTTCCAAGGCACAGATAGATGGAAATACTTTCACAGGCACTATTAGACTAACACGACAATAGATCTTTCAATATAGCCACAGGTTACAGTATTGTATACTGTAAGGGCGCTGGCCAACCCTTAGGAAGACTTGGATGGCTCAGTGGATAGGAAATAAGAGGGAACTACTACTACGCTGGGTATGAGTATATACTTGTAAACTAAGTACTACGAAGGGCCGTAGTAGGGAGACATTAAAAACCTGGCCTGGAAAACCCTGTGGGAAAAAACCAAGGTCGCAGGAAAAGTTGCCACTACTCAGAAAAGAAAAACTACTAAATGATGGGGTCCAGTTTATCAGGGGGAGTAATCTTTCTACCAGAGTGGGGTGACAGCGTGAACGGGTGGTGTGTACTTGCTTTTTTGACCAATGGAGTTTTGCTGGGGCCTGGGGGGATGGGGAACGAAGAACGGTTTGGAATGATGTCGGTGAGAGGAATCTACTAGGTGTCGTCGTCATCTGAGAGTAAGTAATAATAGACGGTATCATGTGGAAATGTCAAGGGCGGGAGAGTAATAGGTCAAGTATGGATAGATGAAGGTATTGGATTATACAGAGTGATTGACAGTGAGAATGTCCATGGAGATAGGAATCGGAGGAGATAAGGATGTGAGTCATAGATCTAAAGAGATGGTAACTATAGACGATGATGAGAAATGGTTGATGTTTTATGGGGTTAGAGTGGGAAGTAGATAGTAAAGGGAAAAGAATAGAAAGGAAATGAATAGGCGGGGAGCGATTCATGACACTCACACGGGAAGGCCTGCGCAATCAGGAAGGTCTCTTTGATTGGACGAAACTTTGCGTCATGAGCGTAATCGCTGCGCTCTTCTTTTGGCACAGCAATATCGTCATGGCTTCAAAGGACAATCAAATCAAAAAGGTCGGTTTCCGTGACCAGGCAGCTATCAAGGCTTCTAGGATGGCATGGAGGAACAACGTACAGGATTTTACTTTCGTCTTGTCTCAAATGGCAGCTTAGAGCCTTAAATTTATGTAAGTATACCATGAGAGTTTGTATGTAGGCTTATTTAAAGTCGTACTGAGTTATGTATCCCTGATCCCAAGTATCTATTGCCTATTATCTATAAGTACTTATCTATGTTGATTTTTATATTGATCTGGCTGATTGAATGGACTTGTGAACATGACGAGTCAGTGAGGGAGGGCTTTCACCACCTCTAGCACCAAGAATGTGGCAATGCCACATCCGCTTCATGATCATAAGTGCGCCGGCAGTGGCATACAGAGAACTAGGGGGATTGTAAAGGTATAGTAAGTTTAGCAAGGTGTTGAAGAAGTTGGCCACGGTCGAGCAAAAATTTTGCGGTGGTCAACTTTCAAGACTTCAGTATTAAATTGATATATTATTGATATTGTAACTGGATTGGCGGTATGAATGTTAAAAAACATTAATGGGCGGCAAACATGACCAACAACGGGCAGCTAGCTGTGGACATTGCAGGCCGCGTCGGGAATCTGAAAAATGATGGGCAGCTAGTCATAGACATTATAGATGATGATGAACTTAACAAAGTTTATACTATGAGCAAGACTCGGAAGGCTGAAACGAATTAAGTACTTAATAATCAGCATTTTTCGGATAACCTAGCCATCGAGGTCGTCGTTCGCAATGATGGGCTCCTTAACTGACGTTGTGGGCAGCAAGGAGCAAGAAATTTATGTTGTGTGCACTGAGTCGGCACTTGAAAGGTTGAAAAAGAATTAAGTGGCTACAAATTATAGAATTATAACTTGTTTTGTCAACGTGGGCAACGATGAGTTCAATATGTAGCTAATGGAGGGAGACGCTGTAGACAGCATTGAGCGAACAGCATCAGACACAAATGAATGGGCCTGGGAGGAATGATCCTGAGTCGAGACTCGGAAGGCTGAAAAAAAATTAAGTACTTACTAATCATAATTTTTAGGGTCAATATGTCGAGGCCATCGCTGGCAACAATGAGCTCAGGTAGTCAACGGAGGGCGACGTCATAGACAGCAATGAGTGAACAGCGTTGAGGGACGCAAATGAGCTGAAACAGGCCTGGGAGGAATGATCCGAACAAGATCTGGTTGCTTACAAATCACAAGGAAAATTTCTGACCAAGTCATTGTGGTCGCCGTTGACCACGATGTGCTCAAGTGATGAAAAGACAGAGGTCATCACTGGAAATGGTGAGGACAATGATTTATACCAGAAATATGCGGAGCCGAGTGCGGAATAAAATTTGAAACAACATAAAGGGTCTAAAATGTGGCTGTGTGACAGTGACAAAGCCCCGTTGAGGACAACGTAGTGGTGGTAACAGTGAGCAGAGGTGGCGGAGCAGCACTGAAGGCTGTGGGAAACATTCTGCAATGATGAGCAGAGGTAGCAGAGCAGTGCTGGAGGCCGTGGAAAACATTCTGCAGGAGCCCCCGGGTACAGCCAAAGCCCCTGCGAGGCAGCTATGGAATTTTGTCCTCCAGCATGTATCATGCGTCATGGACTATTCTCCTCTATTCATGCTTAAATCTAGCAGTTAGAGCTGTCCCCGTCCCGATCCCCAGCCCCATCTAGGTCTCCTTCAACTGTCTCTCTGTCGGCGAGCATGCTGACCATGGATGAGGCTCTCGGTCCAGAGCATGATCTGAGTGCTCAAGATAGCTGGAGAAAGACTTCCGTCAAGTTACCCCTTCCTGCGGATAACTTCTGTCAGTCCAAGTCTAGGGCACGCTCGCTAGAAGTGGATGAAGTCTTCTATCGCAAACCACTGGAAATCATCAAGGAAGTTTGTCAGTCAGAGAGATTGCAGGGTTTTCATTACGTGCCCTTCAAACTTTTTCAGAAGTTTGATACCTTGCACGAGCGCAATGATGATGTCCGCCTTCATCAGGAACTTAACAATTCAGACGCCTACATCGAGGAATATGATCATATCCAGCACCACCACGCAGCTCGGAAAACAGCTGATGGACAAGTGGTGGAAAATGTGCCGGTGGGAATGATGGTATGGTCTGATGAGACCCAGTTGTCCCAATTCAGAGAGAAATCCATGTGGCCGATTTACCTGTACATTGGGAATCAGTCAAAGTATCAGCGCTGCAAGCCCTCCTCATTTGCCGTCAATCATCTGGCCTATATCCCGAAGGTGGGTTTCATTTTTACCCTGAAGATCGCACTGCTAATATACCTCCAGCTACCTGCCAATCTCCAGGACGTGTATCGAGCAAACTTTCAAGCTCCAGCCAGTGCAGTGACCCTCACTCATCTCAAACGAGAGCTTGTACAAGCTATCTGGGCCCTCATACTGGACAAGGATTTCATGGAGGCATATGAGCACGGTATCGAGATTGTTTGTAGTGATGGTGTTCTCCGGAGAATCTTTCCTCGGTTTTTCACCTATTCAGCAGACTATCCAGAAAAGTGCGTATTTATTTAGACTATTTAACATACCCTCCTCTCAATCTATCTCACAGGGTCATTCTGGCTACTATTCACAATCTTGGTGGCCGCCCCTGCCCTCATTGTCTGGTCAAAAAAGAACAGATTCATCAACTCGGAATGTTTTGGGACCGTCAACGTCATCGGACTCAGCAGTGGGTTGATTCAGAGCAATGAAGGGGTTTAATTGAGAGCGTGAGGGTGGATATTTGAATACGGATATCGCATTGCTTGTGCAGCTGTGGAACGACTGTTGCAGCCACTATGTCTTACTACTGTCTGGGTAAATTGTTAGCTTGACTATTTCAAGGATACTTGCTCATATCTCTTTCTTCAGAACACTTTCTCCGAACGTTTTTTCCAGTTTGGTGTCAACTTTTACGAGATGTTTGTTCCCGATGTATTGCATGAGCTTGAGCTTGGCGTCTGGAAGGCGCTACTCACTCACCTCATACGAATTCTTATAGCATATGGGCACGACACTGTACAGGAAATGGACGCACGGTACATGTTACGTTCTTCAAGAGCTTGACTAGTTCTAACATGGAACAGGTATCTGGTGGCGGGTTTTGTTCCCACGCATGCCAGACAGTGAGCGGGGCCTTAGGGTCGGGTGGCGGGTTTTTCCCACGACTCAAAATTTGATGGAGAGGTGCAGGCGATCAGTAGGGCCCCGAATCTGCAAATAGAATAGGGGTATATGCTGTGGCTGGCTCAGAAAATGCAAAATAAATTCCTGGAGCCGGCGATGAAAAATGATATAAGTAGATAAGAAAGTGTATTTCGGGTTGCTGAATCTGAATATACAATTAGATATGCAATATCTGCAGTGGTTATTGAGATATGGCCAAAATACTGTCCAAAATATACCAAAAGAGCAGGATAGGTACTAGCCATTGCATCAAATCAGCTCTGATCATCATGTGGGCTGGTAAGATACTGCATATGGACCTTCTAGACATGGGAATATAGTTTATTATACTATATAATCAAATCCTGAGGAGCTATACCCAATTTACTGTCAAAAAAGCCCAAAACTTGGGATGACCACAGACACTGCATGCTATAGCATCTGATATGATTAGGGATATGTCTACTAGGGTATTTTTGGTCACTGAATCGGAATATCTACTCGGATAAGCTCTATATACTCTGGTTCTGCTGATATTGAGTACTTACCCCTAAACATAGGTACCTGTGGCACCTGCAAATATGCCTCTTATAAATTTGTGTGAGTAGGTGGATAAATGTTTATTGATAGTCTAAATGTGAATATAACTTCATATCCTCCATATCTCCAAGATACAAGACTCTATTTCTGATTTATTCCCAAAACATTGCCACAAAAGCAAAAAAAGTGAAATGGCCATGGACACTGCATGTTCTAGCATCTAATACAATCATGGATATGTTTAATGAGGTAGTTTTGGTCCCTGAATCCGAATATCTACTTGGACAAGTTCTATATGTTGTGATTCTGCTGATATTGAATACTTACTACTAAACATAGGTGCCTGTGGCACCTGCAAATATGTATCTTATAAAATAAGGTGAGTAGGTCTAAAAGTGCTTATTGATTCCCTAAACACGAATATGAAGTCATATCGTGCATATGGTAAAGATCCAAGACTTTATTCTCAATTTATTCTCCACAAAGCGAAATAGTACCTTTTTGGACCATATACATATGCATATCTCATCCCAGAGATTATCACAGACACTCATACTTGTTATTTCATCTCTTGGTATCATTTGAAAGACAATAAGCCATCCAGCATATATAGGAGATGTTCTTGGTACATCCAGTAGCTTCAAGTCAAACTGAGTTGCATGTAATGGTGCTTGTAGCACTTAAGGTTATATCTGAGCATGTCTTTGAGTGAGGAACACCAAACTGTGAATACTCAGAGTAATATAGTTTAGAATGAGGTAGAATGAGTCAGAATGCCATTCAGACAGCCAAAGGATAGGTATATGTTTCAATATGGATATAAATTAGGGCTATCTGTGCTGTCTAGGGAATAAATTGAGAACAGAGTCGTGGATGTTTGTCATATGCAGGAGATGACTTCATATTCGTGTTTAGGGAATCAATAAGCACTTTTAGACCTACTCACCTTATTTTATAAGATACATATTTGCAGGTGCCACAGGCACCTATGTTTAGTAGTAAGTATTCAATATCAGCAGAATCACAACATATAGAACTTGTCCAAGTAGATATTCGGATTCAGGGACCAAAACTACCTCATTAAACATATCCATGATTGTATTAGATGCTAGAACATGCAGTGTCCATGGCCATTTCACTTTTTTTGCTTTTGTGGCAATGTTTTGGGAATAAATCAGAAATAGAGTCTTGTATCTTGGAGATATGGAGGATATGAAGTTATATTCACATTTAGACTATCAATAAACATTTATCCACCTACTCACACAAATTTATAAGAGGCATATTTGCAGGTGCCACAGGTACCTATGTTTAGGGGTAAGTACTCAATATCAGCAGAACCAGAGTATATAGAGCTTATCCGAGTAGATATTCCGATTCAGTGACCAAAAATACCCTAGTAGACATATCCCTAATCATATCAGATGCTATAGCATGCAGTGTCTATGGTCATCCCAAGTTTTGGGCTTTTTTGACAGTAAATTGGGTATAGCTCCTCAGGATTTGATTATATAGTATAATAAACTATATTCCCATGTCTAGAAGGTCCATATGCAGTATCTTACCAGCCCACATGATGATCAGAGCTGATTTGATGCAATGGCTAGTACCTATCCTGCTCTTTTGGTATATTTTGGACAGTATTTTGGCCATATCTCAATAACCACTGCAGATATTGCATATCTAATTGTATATTCAGATTCAGCAACCCGAAATACACTTTCTTATTTACTTATATCATTTTTCATCGCCGGCTCCAGGAATTTATTTTGCATTTTCTGAGCCAGCCACAGCATATACCCCTATTCTATTTGCAGATTCGGGGCCCTACTGATCGCCTGCACCTCTCCATCAAATTTTGAGTCGTGGGAAAAACCCGCCACCCGCCCCCTAAGGCCCCGCTCACTGTCTATCAAATTTGATAGCTTAGACCTTCCCTCCCGATAGCGGGTTAATTATTGGTAAATTATGGATGGACTTCGTAGTTCAGAGAGCCTCTGGCAGAGTCTGGCAGGTGGGAGGATGGGGATATCATGGGAGGGTGATGATGTCACAGTCGTGCTCGGATGCCGCTGTCCCGTGCTCCGCTCGTCGTCTCCCGTCACCAACAACAGCCAACGTGTATGTACCGAAAATAAAATTGTATTAGAGATTTTGGAAATTTTTATAATTACAGTCAAGGATAAGGTGAAAGAGAGGAGGGTCCGGTACTGGTACTACCCCAGGCTGGAGAAGTTCGGGAAGGCTCGGCGGGGGCGGGCCATTCCCACGCATCGTATTGTCTTATTTCCTGCTACTGGCACAGTATCCCGCAATGCAGCGCCTTCCTCTTGAGGGTTACAACAGGTGAGATGATGGTACATTGCACATTGACACCTATTTCATAGTGAATAGCATTTGCTTACTCTCAGTAGACCACAAAGGATGTTCCAGTAGTATACTTACACATACACATCTTACTTTTTACATGTGGCTGTCTGTCTATAAAGATTGAGCTAGAAGCACTAGAGATGAAAATCTACATAGGTTATCACAACAATATAATGTTATTGTAGCCAGAACTGACCAGTACATAATCCAAGGTGAAGCTAAGTAACTGTTGCTGCCCACGTCTCCATGATACATTGATCTACTTTCAGAATGCTACAACCAGCTCAGTGGCTATCCAACTACCAATTAATGACCAGGATACATGCATTCGGGCCATCGACGTTGGGAAAGCTCATCCCCGACGCTGTTCAGAGATACCCGATATCACTTCCCACACTCTCTATGAGACCCGCCCTCTGTTTGCCTCGATTCGACTTATCTCAACAGGCAGATATGTATCTCAGAGGTGAACGGAATATGCTTAGTATATGAAAATGTATATGCAGAATATTTTTTTCAATGTGATCCTTGGTATCTGTAAGAATATTGGTGAATTGATCCAAAACACTCAAAAACTGACCATTCTGCAGCATTCGTACTCGAATAGAGGGAGGATCTGAAGTTTGAAAAAGCTGAAAAAATACAAGAAGGTACCTGATGTGCTATAAACCGATAATACAAGGTATCCGGTCATGCACTATCGATTTCGGATTGGCACACTCTTAAAGCGCTTCAGTGGTAAGAACAATATAGGAAAGTTAGCACGAAAGTGCAACTTTCGAAGATCATGCCTCAAACCATCCCCAATATTTCCTAGCTGCTATATAACGATATAACATGTATATGAGTGTCCTCTGGTTCAAAAATATAGGTTGTTCTTTCAATTGGTCCGAGCTCACCGTTGCCGCCAAAGCAAAGTGGCGGGCAGATGATACTGACAACATTAAATAGTAGTGAGCTGCACATCCACTGGTAAAATCAAACCAAAATTATTTTTAAAGTGTTCTATATGTTAATTACACTAAAATATAGGCAGTTAGCGCTGCGATGTATGATTATAGGTGGAGCTGTATTCGAGAAAAAGTACTACTTCCCAGCGTCAGATTCTTCTTATTGGTAGCATAAGCTGTAGATACTGTATAAAATAACCCTACATCAAAAGATTGAATCTTTTGGCTGACGACATCGTGCTGCATTGACAAAGGCGCTCTGCGACGAGCAATCCCGACGTGCCCGCTGTTTCCGCCACATGCCTTATATGGCTAAATGGCTTATGTAACACGCTCAGACATTGTCGAGTTTGGATTCCTTTCACGTATTTAAGTAGTTCAGCTATTGTCATTATCTGTGTGGAATGAGTGTTCATTTTCTCGTCTATAAGCTTTATACCAGCATCCTAGATATCATCCATACACTGTGTAGTAGTGACCCGCTCTCATGACACTACCCGTCTTCCCAGAGTGAGAGCGCCGCCCAAACCCGACCCTGACATCGTAATAGTTCACATGCTATAGGGGGGCAGGTTAAGCTATCATTTGATAATGGACTTTGCCTTATACTTGTAATTGTATTCTATTCCATGTTCTATTGTACTATACAATTTTTTCTGAATTTATACGATTTTATTTGAGCTATATTTGTGCTCGCTGTTGTCGGGAGGGCGGGACAATGAGCGGAGCACCCGACAGCGCCTGATTTGACGTGGGAGCGGCACCGAACCCAACTATGACATCATCTACAATGCTACCCATCCCCCAGCTGGCAGAGCCCTCAAAAAGCATTAAGTCCCTCGATAATTAACCAAAGTTAACGCGCTATGGGGAAGGGGGGTTTAAGCTATCAGATTTGATAGGACCATGTGATCTATGGTCCTATCATATTTGTTCGCTTAGTTGGGCTTCACAGGTGATCAATGTAGCAGATATAAGTGAGAACACGTCGACTACTCTCCATTAACACCCTCCCCCGAATATGGCCTAGCATCTTCCTTTATCCTAGGACCCAACTACCTTTCGTAAAAATCAGTGTATGACTGAGCGACGGTCCGCATCTGCAGATCCGAAACTCCGTTGTGCCAACTGACCACACGTATTCCATCCCGCATCGAACCAAGACGCCTGCTATATACCTGAAAACGGCGACGATCCTTGGGTTCCGTGTAGTGCACAACCTTGCCTGAACAGATACAACACTCAGCGACTTACTGACGTAGAACTCCTGAATTGGTTACACATTATAACCCAACTCCAAGAACTTGCGATTCAAAAGGCACATCGAAAACCTAGAACCAGATCAGGCCAAGGGACCTCTACACCTACCAACCAACCTTCCGAACCCAACCCAGTACCAGAACCACCTTCCAATAACCCATCAGAACCAAACGACCCCACTCCCCCACCTTCTTCGCCCACCATTCCATCCGCCGAAGGACCATCCATAGCCCCTCGTCGCCCTCCTACACCTCCTTCTCCAGACCCTTCAGACCCGAACGACTCAGTCATGGCTGATACACCTCCTATCAGGTCGAACGGAACTTCTGAACGAGGGAGAAAACCGGACCCCTTCAACGGAGAACGTAGTGAGGCAAAACGATGGTTAGCCCAGTTTCATAATTATCTACGCATGAATAAAGGAAAGTACCCGACCGAGGAAAATCAGGTTTCATTATTCCTGTCATTCTTCACGGGAGAAAAAGGAGGAGATTGGGCAACGCAGAGATTGACGGAACGAGATGCAGATGAGGAAAACGAGGAGTTGGCGAGTACACCAAACCAATGGAGATGGATAACTTTAAAACAGATACATGATAGATTCAAAAAGGATTTCAAACCTTTAGCCTCAGAAGATGTGGCCAGGACGAAGATCAAGTTTACCAGAATGAAGGGGACGGATATCAGCAGCTACAACAGCATCTTCGACACATATGGAGAAGAGTCCGAGTTCGGAGAAGCAGCATTGTTGGAATTCTATCAGGACGGGTTACCATCCAAACTCCGAGAAGCAGTTGGAAGAACGTATCCGAAATGGGATGACTTCGACGAGTATAAGGAAAGAGCTGTGGAGCTTCATCTAGAGTGGCTGAAGGAACGAGAAAGACAGGGACGCTGGAAAACTACTTCAACGTCGAAGAGTAGCCCAGGTCCGTCGCAGGGAAGAACGGTAGCAAGCGTCAATGCGCTCATGGGATCAGGTGCTAACTCGTCTTTTAACCTACTGCCTAAACTGACATCCGATGAAAGAGACCGACTTCGAAAAGCAGGAGCATGCTTCGCATGCAGACAAACCGGACACATGAGCAACGAATGTCCAACATTCCCAAAGACATCATCTCAGAACACTTCCCGAACCTTCCCCTCTCGTACCATTTGAACAGCCGAAACCGCATCCCCTCCACCAGTAACGGTAGCACAGGCATCTTCATCTCGAAACACAATCAAAGAAATCTCCGACGTGGTGAACACGGTTAAAGGATTAGAGGGAGAGGAAAAGGAACAAGCAACTGTCTATTTGAAGGGCATTATGTCTAAATTGGATTTTTAAATCACTCCTCTGCTACATCGTCAGTAGGAGTAAAACAGTACACCGGACAGTTAAAGAACAATCGATATAGTGTGTTATACCCCTCTTGTGAGTGAACCTTTCCTTCAGAAATAAGAATGTCAGCAATCACTCGCAATAAACAGATACCATCAATCACACTCAAAACTGAACTAATCGGCAAAATTACTGGCAGAAAAATTGACGCAAATGCTCTAATAGACAGTGGTGCAGAAGGCATAATCATTAACAGTCAATTCGCACAAAGAAATCAACTAACCCTTCTTCCTATCAAAAACCCATTCCCAGTTCGAAACGTTGACGGCTCTGAAAACACCATGGGATGGGTACGGGAATACACTGTCCAAAATCTTCGTATCTATTCTCGAGACAACAAGGCATACCACGAAGAACAGGCCGAATTCTATGTAACGGACATTGGGGATCACGATATAATCCTCGGTACCGACTGGTTGGAAGAACATAACCCAGATATAGACTGGTCAGACTCACGGGTAGACATGACTAGATGCCCAGAAACATGTATCACAACAAAACCTCCCGTTCTCCACTTGAAAACTAAAACCTTGAAACCCACAATCACCGATCCGAGAACCCACCACAAGGAGTATCAAGTCAGGTGGATACAACCAGTTGGACGATTCAAACCAATTGCCCAATCGAAAATTGCAGGGCGACGTCGTCGAATTCCTATTCGATCCTTCCACCGAAATTCAGAAGAAACGGCAATCTTTACCGAAGATGACTACAGGAGAGACACGATCCCAGAACGATGGGAACAGGACGTAATGGAAGAATTGCTAGGGAAAGAGGAAAGATTCGATGAAGAAGTGTCAGGGACACCGGATCTGAACATCCGTGCGGGTTTTACGAAAGCACAAGAACTCGCAGAAGCAGCCCAGAATGTTCAGGTCGATGTACCTCTTAAAGATAAGATTCCTTCGCAGTATCATCAGTTCCTACAAGTCTTTGACAAACAAACCTCAGAACGATTACTGAAACGTGGCGAATGGGATCACGCTATCGAGTTAAAATCGGACTTTGAACCACGCCCTTGCAAAACATATCCGTTGTCCCCAAACGAACAAAGGGAGCTCGATGAATTTATCGAGGAGAACTTAGGGAAAGGGTACATAAGACCGTTGAAGTCTCCTATGGCAAGTCCCTTCTTCTTTGTAAAAAAGAAAGATGGAAAACTACGACCAGTACAGGATTACCGTGCCCTAAATAAAGGGACCGTCAAGAACGAATACCCTTTACCGCTTATATCGGAACTCATAGACAAACTCAAAGGGGCACGGATATTTTCCAAAATCGACCTTAGATGGGGATATAACAACGTACGTATCAAGAAGGGAGATGAATGGAAAGCGGCGTTCAAAACCAACTGCAGTCTCTTCGAGCCAACGGTGATGTTTTTCAGTCTTATGAACTCTCCAGCCACATTCCAAGCGATGATGAACACTCTATTCAAGGACCTGATCGACTCTGGAAAAGTCGTAATTTATATGGACGATATTCTCATATTCACGGAATCACTAGAAGAACATCGATACATGGTAAAACAAGTACTGGCACGACTCCATGATAACGACTTATACGCTAAACCGGAAAAATGCACTTTCGAAACTGACTCAGTAGAATTCCTCGGCCTCATCGTGTCACATAACACATTAGCGATGGATCCAGTCAAGGTCGAAGGCGTAACTAAATGGCCAGTCCCACGGAACGTCAAAGACGTACAGTCATTCCTCGGCTTCGGGAACTTTTATCGTCGTTTCATACGAGATTTCTCAAAAATCGCACGACCACTGTTTGACCTCACGAAAAAGGAACATCCATGGAAATGGTCCGAGGAAGCTCAAAGGGCCTTCCAGGCACTCAAAGATACGTTCACGACTTCACCAGTTCTTCTCATGCCTGATCATTCTAAACCATACCGAGTAGAAGTTGACGCGTCAGATTACGCCACAGGAGGTATCCTGCAACAACAAGGATCGGATGGCAAATGGCATCCAGTAGCCTACCTGTCAAAAGCGTTATCCGAAACCGAACGGAATTACGACATTCATGACAAAGAACTGCTAGCGGTCATACACGGACTTGAAGCCTGGCGACATTACCTGGAAGGGGGACCACACACCAAGGTTACAAGGTTCACAGGTATATAAGTAAAATATGAACAGATGGGAAAGAGTAAGTAATAATAGACGGTATCATGTGGAAATGTCAAGGGCGAGAGAATAATAAGTTAAATATGGATAGATGAAAGTACTGGATCATGCGGAGTGATTGACAGTGAGAATGTCCATGGAGATAGGAATCGGAGGAGATAAGAATGTGAGTCATAGATCTAGAGAGATGGTAACTATAGACGATGATGAGAAATGATTGATGTTTATGGGGTTAGAGTGGGAAGTAGATAGTAAAGGGAAAAGAATAGAAAGGAAATGAATAGGTGGGGAGCGATTCATGACACACGGTGCCGAAGTTTGTTTCGTCAGCTCCAGAATGAACACTGTAGATGGATCGCCGAGCGTAAGAGAGAACCAAGCTATAATTAAATAGCCAGATACATAACATACCTAATTACATTGAGACGTCCGTTATCAGCTGGTTCTGGTCCCCCGAGTAGTAGGGTACCCTTGAATCCAGTTGCTGCGCATACTTCATTTAAAAGTGGTTGGAAAAAATGAATAATGTGGCTGATACATCTATAGAACAAACAAGTGATTAGAATAGGACCAAACGTTCGAGAAGCCAAGCAACGCACTCTTGACGGTCTTTCGGATCGGTAGAATACTCGCCTAATCCCTTCTGCCATTTCTCCAACTCCTCTTGATGTTTCTGTTTCGCCCTTTCAGCCCATTGTCCCTGCACGTCCTTCGGCAATCGTTCCCAATGAGCATTAACCACCTCCGAGTGGAGTTGAACATTTTTGCTCTTGTTAGCCTTATCGTAGTCTGGGCTTTCCTTCCATGCTTTGAGTTCGGCATCATAGTCGGGCCTGAAGAGGCTTTTGTGGTTGGCGGCCCATAGGTGCACCGCTTGCTGTCTTCGAGGCTTCGAGGTGTCACCTAGAAGAGCAAGCATGAGTTTTCCAACAGCATTTTCATGCGAGCTCTTGGCAACGGGTCCGGTGGAAGTATTTTGGCTCTTCTTGTATCGATAGTCGAGCCAGCGACCGATAGACTGTGTGTGAAAGGAGATAAACAAATAGTGAACGTAGATGCACATGTCTAGGTGCTTACTCCTTTAGTTGCGGCAGTGCTTGCCATGATCTCGGCTTCTCGAGCATAATGCGCCACCCTCTCCTCCTCAGACATGGTGTCAATGTTCAGAGTCGGAACCTCCTCCGTGGCCACATCGTCACGAATATTAGCTAGTTCCTCGTCCGTTGGTTCCCAACTTTCAGGCTGACTCGCAGGAAAACAGCAGAAAAAGTTTCGTATGATCTCAGCCTTCTTCCCCTTTCCAGATTTATCTTTGACGGCAGCGATGAAGGAGTCCTTCTGACTCTCGAGAAAGGCGAGACGTTTCCCTTTGAAGCTACCTGGATTAACCATGTTGGAGAGCAGAGATATTGACGCAGAGATATGATAGACGGCGAGTTGAGAAGTCAGAAGAAAATCAAAGGTTTCAGGGTGGGCAATTATCCAAGCCTTTTATTATTGCGTGGCCTCTTAGATGATCTAGATCTTTGTGATCCTAACATACCACCTTAGATTTCGAGTCTTCAAGAGGCTTCACGCCCAAGGACAAGGGTTTTTTTTTTTCTTCTATCGTTTGCTTGATGGCTTGCTCAGTCTTCGTACCAAAGCATCACCCTGAACCATTATTCAAGTATATAGCACCACTTAGAACCTATGAAAGTTTCAAATTCAGCATATGCAACTTCAAGCCATACAAGTTCTCTATTAGTAACTAATATCAGCTCCTTTATCTACGTCAAATTCGGCATATGCAACTTCAAGCCATACCGAATTCTCCAATATCAACTATTGGCTAATAGCTAATTTCTCTTGTTAGACCCAGCAATCTCCAATCTTGAGAGCTCATCTAATTCCTCCTGAGTAAACTCCTCCACATCATCCTCTGAATCCGAGCTAATAATAATGGCATTACCAACATTTCGACGAGAGAAATGAGAGGACGTGCTATCACAGTTTACAGGATGGGAAGGAGGCGGAGTATTTGCTTGCAGGATGCGCGGAGGTGGAGTATTTGCATATTCAGCTGGATAATCAGCCGCTGCCAGGATAGGGTAGCGCCACTGTGACCGTGTGGCGTGGCCGCTAGCTTCAGGGTCTGGAAAAATCAGGTAATCACCCTTCTGCTGATCCGGCATTAGATGTAACGTCAAGGAACATGCTGGTGCTCCCGGTGTACATGGAATGACCACAGGGCCAGGAAGTGATGAAGACACGTATTCCCAATGCTGGAAGGCTGATGAAAGTGACCAGCACTCTGTGTATTGAGGCGCAAACACATAGCTCACAAAATGCTGGGCAACCTCCCTGCAGACAACAGGAGTCAGCATTCTGTAGATAGATATAGGTAAATAAATAGAAGCTTACCAACAAGGAAAAATTCCAACTCTCCATCCTCGTGTGACAAGCACAAACAGTCGGGAGTTGGCACGTGTCTCAGGGTCCATGCTAGCGAGATCTGACTTGAGATGGGTTAGAGTGGGAGGTGTTGAGTACGCAGTAAACATTTCCCTGTGTATAACATCTGTAGTTAGAATTCACGTAGTAGTCTTTGAGGAATAAGCTTACCATTGCTGCCATACTGAAGGATTGTTCTCATCATTGCCATGGGACAGTTCAGCACTACCTGACCTGGCAACGGTACTAGTACTCCCTGACCCAAAGAGCCGAGTAGAAGTAGAGGAGGAAGGCTGAGAGGAGGAGGGATGGGGAATTTGCGTAGCTCCATCAGCACCTTCAGGCGTCGATGTAAGTATTATGACTGTCAAAAATACCAGCTCGAAGAATGAGAACTTGTCAGAATGGAAAAAAGTTTTGACTCACCCTCTCCAGGACGAACAGTGTATTGACGGACTGACGAAACAACATAAGTCAGTTGAAGAATGAGCAAAAGACAGAAGAACGACGCAAGAACCAGACAAAAGAACATACGTGCAGCAACCTGATATTGACCTGACCCAGACTCAGACATGACGGTTAAGAGTTAAGTGCCAACAAGTGTGGCTTTGGGGCGATCAATAGATTTACTGTATGCCCTATTCAAATTTACGATGCCAGATTCCATGCCGGATGCCCCTATTCTTCTGATCTGCTCAAACCCCCATCCACCCCTGTCTATCCCTGTCCTGGTTTCCATTCGTTCATAGTTATTTGGTTTTATACATCGTATTTACACTGTTCTGTGATTTTATGGACCATATGCCTCCCAGAAAACGATCAAAATGCACAAAAAACACTACTTATGCATGACTGAGGTGCCTTTTCTCCTGGATTAGGACAGAATAAAGAGCTCAGCATTGAGTGTACATGGCTTTGTTTGAATTGGCACTGATAATATGAAGCTTAGGTTATACTTGCAAATATTTCTGAACAGATATCGCACTCGGATGGGTGTCTTTATCCTGGTTGAACTCGTGAATACCAGTCCGAGAGTAAAGTTGGCTCTTTACAGCTTGAAGATTGTCGCAATCAACGGTATTGGTGCCAGAATGAAGGCTACAAAAGGTTTGGAATATCTTAGCAATGGTTCTCTCAAAATATAAAGTTGTGATTCGAAGTGATGCTCTTCCAGCTAACTTTCGACAGAAGCTGTACATGTTCTCTTGGTTTTAGAATCATCGAAATTCAAAATATGTTCTTTCCAGGAGAAATTAAGGATTATTCACGGCGACAATGACCTATTCTCAAATCCGAAATATGAACACGATATCTAGAGCCGTTGTTCTGCTATTCCCTGTAGATTGGGTCAGAGAGGCACCTGAGGAGGGCTTGTACCGTCATTAATATGACTGGGACTGACATAAGAAATATTTTATACACTTTATAAAGTATATTTAACTTGTTTATGGACTTGATATAGCTCTATGTATGGCACAATGGGCTGAAAAATTTGTGAGTCCCGGAAGGGATAGTTGAGCAACAGAGGTAGAATACATCATTATTTCAGTCGTAGAAAATTCCAAAAAATCACTTGAGGTTCATAGTACTTAAATTCCAAATGATATTGCGGTGGAGCTCGAAGAAAAATTGGTACAGGTGAATTACCTCTGCAGTGGCTGAGTGGATGAGGAGGAGTACCTATTATATATGGTAAGCCCCTATTTCCAACGGAGTTAGCCGCAACTGCTTTAACGGACTTCGTAAAAGAGAAGCTTAAGGTGTAGTCAAGTTCTCTCCTGTACTTATCATTTTCTCTCAGACATATCTAATACAGGCAATTATCGTCCTCTGAGTCGCTAAGGTCACTAAAATTGCTCAGACTACCCGTCCATCCGTCCTCTTTTGCCTTCCCTTGCCAGTTACCACCCAAAACATCGCTCCAGCATGTATAAGCCGAGATGTATGAAAGAAAGGCGTGTTTTGTGCTTGCAGATAGGAATGTTAGAAGGAATAAAATAAAAAATTTTCGAGCCAGGGGGAAATTGGGCAATCAAACCGAGTTCCCAGAGGACGAGGTGGCTACCCTAATCAGGGTCAAAATTTCCAAACGCCGTTATTGCAGAAATCATAACAGATGAAAAAGAATTATTGTTTTTTCAGAGAGTTGGGTTGGCAGTGTGAATTGCGACGCAAAGTAGCGGAATGGAACGGTAGATTTTGTAAGCGAAACAGTGGAATAAAGCTAAATGCTCTTTAAATCAAACCTGTTACAGAGTTGACGAGGTACTCACAAGTTGTGAAGTCAACTATTCGGTTCAAGCCAGGATTATCCGTCGGTTACCAAAGGAGATGCCAAATATTTGGAACGGAAGTCACCTCGTTGAGAGCCTTGCTTTTGGTTGGCAAATGACATCAACAAAGCAGCTTGATGAATGCCATTTGTTGCCTCTCCGCAACAAATATGGTCTCGTGGAGTGCCACCCAGGACACCAAGCGCCCGCTGTTGTCCAAAAGAGGATGACAGCACCTATGTAGAAAAGATTCAAAAGAATCAAACGTTAATTTAGACAGGGAAAGCAACAGGCTGTCATTCTCTAAAGAAAAAAAGACGGCACGCACTCAGTGGCAATTAAGACCAACGATCACGAAGAAATATATGAAAGTTCTTGACACGTCGCGTCAAGCACGCGTGAATCACCTGACCACATGACTCAAGCATGTACCGCAACAAACAAAAGCGTCGATCAACCCGTCCTCGTCAAGGCCAAGGTGTTTCCTATCATGACCGAGTGTACGATGAAGATGATTACGAAGTCATCAATACTCAGACTGTGCGCACTGGCACTCCAAGATCCCCTCAAAGGGGCACCAAGTGGACTGGGGGTGGTAATACATGGGGCCCAGAGGATAATAATACCTTTGCGTTGGAGGAAAATGGGGACTGGGTGGAAGAAGAAGTTGACAGGGAAGTTTTTGGTCCTGGATGTCGAGGTGATACAAGTGACCTTGGGAAAGAAGAAACGGAGTAAGGTTTCGGTGAGTTATTCCTCCTTGTGTAAGCTGGAAATAGATGACTTACAGATTTCAGAGACGTTATGATCTGGTTTGGGCTGAGTTACATCGCCAAAAGTACCTCGACGAGCTTATACGCAGGGATGGGCGTGGAGATGCTGAAAGTCAGAAAGTTTGCGCCGACTGCCTAGCTCGTCTGATGCTTCCTGCTCCTATAGGAGACGTCAGGTGTTTGGATTGCTTCTTGCCCGATCTGACGTGTTCGTCATGCTGTGCTCGTCGACACGTACGGAACCCGTTTCATAGGGTGGAGGTGTGTCCCCTTGCTGTTTGTTAAATACTTCGACTAACATGTTTTAGAGGTGGGATGGTTCCAATTTTGTTAAAACCAGCCTCTCCAAGCTTGGCTTGACTGTCCAGCTCAACCATTTGAGCATGTATTGCTGCAGCCCGCAACCATGTCACTCCAAACTGCGCGTTTTACACATCAACGGTCTACATGAAGTTAATTTGCAATACTGCAACTGTGAACGCTCCGTTTCACCATCCTTGCAACTCCTCCGACGTGGCCTTTATCCTTCCACTCACGAGATCCCTGAAACCGTTGCATCCTTTGAGTTGATGGAGCTATTGCACCACCTTTCAATAACCTCCAAAGGCTCAAATCACGACTTCTACCGCACAGTTGAACGCCTTAATGATAATACAGGCTTGGCCATTCCTAAGTCTCGCTATGCCCCGCTACGCAGGATGATGCATCAATGGCGTCATCTCAAGTTGCTAAAGCGAGGTGGACGAGCACACGACCCACACCCAGAACGGGTCTCGGTAACAACGGAGGGGGAACTCGCAGTGAGATGCCCGTCTTGTCCTTACCCTGGCATCAACCTCTCCGTTAGCCTCACAAACATCCCCTCAGCTCTTAGGTTCTTATACCGAGTCGTCCTAGTTATGGATGCGAATTTCAAGTTAAAGAATCAGCTGGTTTCTTCTTACTCCAGGGATCCAGGGTTTGGGATTGGCTGGGCCTACTTTGTTCCTAGGAAGAAGTACGAGGAATACTTATTGAGTCACATTGATAATGATGAGGTAAGAATAGCATCCCTAAGTTCTACTCGCTCGGTTGTTGACTTTTCCTTGTTTCAGATTAGCACATGCGTGGGGTTTGCAGCTTTGGCTCAGGCCTTGACAAAGTTCTCGAGAGGGCTGCGTTACACTGGGGTTGGTGCCGTTTGCTGCGAGAGGACGGACATGCTCATGCCCAGTGGAGTGGGGAACATACCCAACGGTGAGCGGTGAGTCCTGGCATATGATTCTGCCTGCTGTCAATATCTCATAATAGTTGATTCAGGTATGCATGCATGGATTTTATCTTTGCATACTCTCTCAAAATCTTTATCGACATTGCGGCTTTGTTGATTAGCTATGATATTGCTTGTCAATGGTTCATCAATCTTTTTTCTCGCATTTCAAACTTATGGTCTGACGATATGAAGCCCCTTCAAAACCTTAGTACCGCCAACGTCATTCCCGCCATAGGAAAGTTTCATGAACCGGCCCATATTCAAAAGCATCATGAACAATACTCCTTCAACCTTATTTCTGGGCTGGACATAGCAATGGAGAGGGACCAGAGAGGATCTGGGCGGCCCATAATGGTGTTTCTTATTCAATGAAGCCAATGGCTCCAGGAACTCGTCAAGATGTCCTTGATGATCACTTTGCGGCGTGGAATTGGCAGAAACTCATTGGAATGGGTAAGTCCTTTACATTGTACATAAATTCCCTCGTTACCTAACCTTTGCCATGCTGCTATCTTTAGGCAAGACCTTAATGCGGAGGTATACGGCTGCTGTTGGTGAACGTAACAACCAAGTCGAGGCCCATAACGCATGGACTTCAAGGTTACCTTTGGACCTAGTGGAAAAATGGGAGGCTGCTTGCGTTGTTTGGGAGAATGCACCGTTTCCCAAAGAAGTGGACAACCCATTTGAGATCACTAGTGAATGTAAGTTTTATTTCCCTGGGCCTTTGGACACATGTTGACTATGGATCTAGTCCTAGGTGAGGAGGAAGCCTTGAAGGAGCTTGAGGTGGAAGACGCCACCCGACGTGCCTGTGGCGGTGTCAGCTGGAATGATGTGAGCTCAGCCGGGTTTATTGCAATGGGGTTGGAGCTTGAGCGCATGTGGTGCGTACTTATTCATATTTTGGATTGTCCATCGAGGCTAATAGTACCTAGTCTTTCTGTGCAGGATTTTGTCAAGTCAAAAACACGCAATAACGATGGACGACGGACCTCAAACCGAACCAGTGTGACCGAGACCAGGTTGCTATCACAGAGCAACGAGCACCCCTACAGGAGAAACTCTCAACGTACGAACGGCTCCATGGCATTTATATGCCAGGATTGTTGCAAATGCTTATTGATATGGGGGAAGAGGTGGATGCATCAAGATCGGAGGTGACAAACCCGGAGGACATAAAACTATGGTTGCCCTCGGCCATACCTGCTGATCATAGAGAGCGAGTATGTATGGCTGGACTGGTACTTATTGAGGATCGGTTTCGCACTGCGCAGTGTAACAATGCGATCGAGTGCCTCCGCCATACTCTTCGTGTCAAAAGCCGCATGGTCCTCTTCAAAAATGCCAACATTGCCGGTCAACGCCCTGGCCTTCGTTCTCGGGCTATTATTGACCGTGTTCAGCAACGTGCCAAGAAATACTCCACACGCTATCGGGTTGCTAGGGCTGCGAAGTTGAATTTGGTGGGACATGGAAGTTGGGAGAAGGAGTTGCAAGAGTTAAGGAATGAAGATGTTCGTTCTTATAGAGATCAGGCCAGGCTGAAAAAGGGTCCAGGAAGATGGGGAACGAATGAAGATAGCTGGGAACCGGCAACTGAGAAGGGGGTAGAGGAGGAGCAGTTGGAGGAGGAGCAGGAAATGGTTTTGTGGAACGAAGTAAGGGGAGAACGCAGAGGTGTGACCAGAAGGGAAGACATAAGTCGGGACGGGACGGGTGAGACAACAAAGCGCAACTCTTGGATTTGGGAGTCAGGACCTGGGATGAACTTGGAGGATGGTGCAGATGAAGGTAATGAGGTCTGCCACTCAGAATGGTGTCGAAGTCGTGCCTGAGCAAACCGAGCAACAGAGGAGGTCATGCTTTTGAAAGAAGAAATGCGGCGGACCTCAGCTTTCTTGGTCTGGAAGGAAAAATGGTGGTTGGAGCGGATGCGATTGCGAGAAGGAGAGGACAGGCTCGATTCAGGGGTCAAGGATGGCTTGGCTGCATATGCAGCCAAGCAGGCTAGTTTATACCGTCAGATGGAGCTTTCCTTCCAGTCTATCTGGTCACTACCGCTTTCCGAGCATTTCAGCCTCCTGACTACCGGCAACAATCACAACGGCAATCAGAGTGACAGTGACGACGATGACGATGATAGTAGTGACGAAGACGACTATTGCAACAATGATTAAGCATCGGGACCCACAGGATTTCCAATTTTTGTCAAGGCTAGTATTCATTTTTGTATTTTTCTCGTATGCCAGCAGATGTTTGTTTCTGAACCTATCATAGATGATTGTTTGTGATCTAATGAGTGTATAATTTTATGTACTTTTCTTTTCCTACTAATGGCAGGACACACGCCGTTGAACGGTATACACATTGTACGCCACTCTATTAATTGATGGCGGCAACGTATGGGATGACAGGCGCAATTTACGGTACTACATGTATTTTTTTTTTCGGCAATTTTACTTTTTCTCTCCTACTAACAGCGGGACACGCGCTCACTGTTATGCACAATGAACACCGCTCTACCTGTTGATGGCAGTAACGAAATACACAGGGTACACCGCCCTTTTTATTGATGTGTTTTGTTTTTTTTTTTTTGGTAATTTTAGTTTTTTCCCCACCAACGGCGGGACATGCGCTCACTGTCATGCGCAATGAACACCACTCTATCTGTTGACGGCAGTAACAGTTTACACAGGCCACACCACCCTATCTATTGATGGCGACGTATGGAGAATGACAGGTGTGATTTACGGCAATACATGTATTTTTTTTTTTTTGCAATTTTACTTTTTTTCCCCTATGAACGGCGGGATATGCACTCACTGTGATGCGCGATGAGCACCACTCTATCGGTTGACGGAAGTAGCAGTGTGCAGGATACACCACGCTATTTATTGAGGGCAGTGCGATTAACGGCACTACATGTATTTTTTTGGGCAATTTTACTTTTTTCCCCCTATTAACGGCGGGACACGCGCGCTCACTGTCATGTGCAATGAACACCACACTATCTGTTGACGGCGGTAACGGTATACACAGGGTACACCACCCTTTTCATTGACGGCGGCAACGTCTGGGATGACAGGAGCGATTTACGGCGCTGACAGCTGTTTTGCCAAGATTTGGTCAATGAGATTAAGCGTCGGGATGTTGAAGTGTTGGGAGAGAGCGGACAGTGATGGGCGGGGGTATGGGCGGGATCAGCAATGACAGGGAATAGTTTGGCAATGAGCTCGAGGCCTGGGCATTGTATTGCGACCCAAACAATGTCATCTAGTACAGTGATGGGAAATTGTCCTTGTGCATGTATCAGGGAGTATGGACAATAACCCATTATGATGTATGAAACCAGCAGATATAAGTGACGGGGACGCGTTCCTTCATCAAAGTTATCGGTGCAGCCTCGGGACTAATGGTTGCAGCACCAGCCCAGCAGATAGTAAATAGACATTTGGTATTGTCCGTTGACTGCTTTCATATATACATAAACACACAAAGAAAAAATACAATGGTACAAGATATAGATGAAGCAATGAAAACATGATGATAGACGAGAGGAATCTTACAGTTCAATAATGTCCACACCCGGCCTTACAATAGTCCTACAGTAATAATTTTCGAGGTATGATAGGTGGGTGACCAGTGAAGTTGTAAAAATTTTGGACATAGAACATGGCCAGCATCCTCTCCCACTCTTGTCCATCCCCAGGCATACTAGGGAGATTGGCGTTGGAACCTCTAGACCAAATCACTGGTTTTTCACCAGGCCACGTATCCATAAGTTGCCAAAATGCAATTAAAGACGGCAAGCGAGCAGTCCAGTCATCTGCAGCTAAGCCGACGTTGCTGTAAGACGTATGGAATATATCATCATCCCCACCAAGAACATTGCTAATCAACAGAGAGCGGTATCATCGATGATTAGCAAGAGCGACCTCGAAATCAGCATTGGACAAGGACCTGGAGGCAGTTGGAATCATCAAGTCTGCTACACTGTCCAGATATTTCAACTGCACCCGAAAATTGATCCAGCTGAGCTTCTTTATCAACTTCCTTGCATGATGACCGTCTACTGTGCTGGTGGTTGGAGGAATGACTGCCTGTTGGGGCGCATAGTTCTGAAATACCGACTCTATCAGGTCAGTGGCCTCCTTGTGCTCCTGCATTGATGTATTGCGAGGGGTGTCTTCCTTCTTCCATAGACCAGTAGCCCCAAGCCCGAGCAACTTCTTCCAAACCCCGGCAGAAAGAGCAGCACGATTAACGCCATTTGCTCGAGCATGCTGGATCCATACCGAACGCACGTGATTCCATTGTTGGAGATATGCAACTCGACGTTGAGACTCATCTGGGCCAAATATGGTTGCAGGATCAGGAACAACGGTGACTGCTTTCCGCAAAGTACCTGAACCCTGCACTCTTCCAGGATGTGACTTGTCGATGGTCAGGTTAATGTCTATCCAGGCTTGGATATTAGGGGGAACCCATTCGTGCCAGAGCAAGTCAGCAAATCGATCGCGTTCTGTTTTAGGAGCTAGAATAGCAATGTTAGAAAGAGACAGAAAACAATAAAAGAAGCTGCTCACGATTTGTGCAGGGGCGTTTACCCCTTGAACGATTAGTACTGTCATAAGGTTTTGTTGACCGTGTGGAGGTAGATGTACGGATGGGACCAGTAAAAGAAGGTTGGGAGGTGGAAGTGGAAGTGGAAGGGGTAGATTGGGCAGTGGAGAAGATACGGCTAGAGCCTGGGGAGTATGAAGAGGTATATTGACCTGGTAGATGCATATTCTCAAAAGGGCTGGACACAGCAAAGCACTCGACAGATGCACGACGGATGGCAGAAAACTTGTCATCAGCACCAGCCTGCCCTGTGTATATTACAGGATATGGTGGGTTTGCAGCCTTGAGGTCCAGGTTAGGAGGAGTTAGTGTCTGCGTTTTCAAAATACGCTGCACAGTGAAGTCATTGTAGGGCCAAACGTAGTAGACAGGAAGCCCAGCTCTCCAGAGCATGAGGGCGTCTCTGTCATTCCAAACGAAGGCTCCTAGACGGCGTTTGGCTGCCTGTGGCCCGTCCATGGCAGATTCCATTCGAGCTTGAAAACAGTCTACATAGCCAAGGATGGCGACGGAATAAAGCCAGCTGCGCTGGATCTCAACGACTCCCCGATGAAGGTCATGAAGTGGGCTCGGATGGCATACAGTGATGGTGGTGCCAAATTCCGCCAGTAGTGAGGCAAAGTGGTCCTTGGTTGGATGCTGAGCGAGGAAAACATCCACTCTCTCTCGCAGTTTGTCCACAGACACAGTAAGTTCATCACTGAAAAATGGTGTGATAGTGGTTGCTTTGGATGTCGTAGACAGACCCAGAGACAAGAGGTGGTCGCCAATGACATACCACATGCAACTATCTGCAGCGTAGGTATCTGTCATATGGACTGCTGGCCAAGGAATGCACGGAACATAAGGATGCTTGGAGTTGAATGGTTGTGGCCACTGGATGGGATCATCGTCGCCGTAACAACCATTCTCTCGACGGTAGAGATCACGAGTGGAGCCAAAAGGTGGAAAGGGGATTTCGCACGTGTTGAGGGTGGTGATGAACTCGCGGTTCTAGGGTGCAAAGCAGCAACCAGACCATCGCTGAAGGTAATATAATCTACATTGGAATAAGTTAAGACAGCCTGAAAAGACAGACTGCTGCATACCATACAAATCTTTATTTCCAAGAAGATCTTGAGTGGAGAGCTCGGGCATGATTGGCGAGGAAACAGTTAACTGTAGAGAAAACGAAGTGTATTGAGCAGAAAGCCTTGGTCAAGGACATAACTCACCTTTTGTACAGTAGAGAAGTTTATTTGATTGTTCGTCTAGTGAAGTTGAAAGTGCGTAGTATAATCTAGGCAAAGTCAGTACTGTACACTTTGCAACAATGAAATAGAACAAAGATATAGGCCTTGACGATAGTTGAGCCTTTGCACACGATGAAAATCGCAGCAGAGATAGCAAGATGGGAATAGATGATCATAGTAGTACTCACTTGCACGAGAAGTCGAGAAGTAAGGTACCAGGGTCCAGAATAAGCGAAGGGTAAAGTGTGAAGGGTCCAGTGGTACACTTAACAAATGTCGAGGTTTGGCATGCAATGAGTATTGCAGCAGGGTCAGTAGAGGAGGTCGGTGTTCCTGACGATGGCCACTTGTGGCCTCTTGATGATCGTGGTACTAGAGAAAAGTTGGACTTAGATGCGGTGGCGGAATCAGTGTGACTGTAACATCACGTGTCACGCATCATGCTAATATTGGCGTGTCAGCCCTCTCAGCTTTCGTCTTCCATCTAGACTCCTCCTCCTTCTCCTCCATCCTCTTGTCTTCCTTTCCCTCCCTGCCTGGACCTTTGTCCAGTGCATGCTCTGTCATTCGTCGGATGCAATCGTCGTAGTAACTCCAACCACTCATCCCACAAAATTGGAACCATCTGAGTCATTCTCCAAAATTTGAATGATGGTATGCCTCTTCATCATTCTCTCATCACCTTAGTACATGCTGACTTCCATTTTTTGCAGCTTCCGACATCACTACTCAACCAGGATCCCTCAAGACTACATTGTATCTGGCTGAATCTTTATGGTTCCGTGGATGTTCACCCAGATATTCTACCTAGTACTTCAACCCGTACTTTCAAGTTGTGAGTAAATACATATTTCAACTTCTGCCACGATTTTCATCGTGTGCAAAGGCTCGACTATTGTCGAGGCCTGTATCCTTGTATTGTATTGTGTGTACATTGTTAATTTGGCCTTAGTAGATCTACGTCCTTGTTTCGCATTGCTAGGTCAGCCTTTGCAACCTGCCAAAACCTTTCAATAGCTACCTCCTCAGCCAGCCCCTGCAACCAACCACAAGCGCCATGGCATGTCCAAAACAACGTTAAACTATGCACATGGATGTTGCTGATGATGTCTCTCAATCAACTTCAAATGGGAAAGGTGACGCACCCCTTAAAGGTTTCTCCTGGTGTGATGCACTGGCCTATCGTTTTGCCCCATTTCGTAGTTATGTCCCAAATTCAATCTGGACTGTACATTACAGAAAGATTCCTGGTGAGTATTTACATATTTCGGACTTGCAATCTCTGCCACGATTTTCATCATGTGCAAAGGCTTGACTATCGTCGAGGCCTGTATTTTTCTATTTTATTGTGTGTATGGTGCTAATTTGGCCTAGTAGATTTAGCTACTGGTCACTCGCTATATACCTTTTGAACACCCGTGCAACGGGAATACGAGGGTGTATATAGTGTCGTCATGGTCACACCAAGTCTCGTTGAACTTGATATTGCCAGACCACACTTCGCTCAGCTGGCTGGTTCGTTGATCTGATGTCATCTGTGTGTCCACTCTTCGATTGGACCAACTCCACCTTGGACCCTTTATACGATGGAATCATGTTCATATCTTGACCCATATTCGCCATTTCTCACCCCCACATGGACCATTCGCATCCCAATATTTGATCATCATCTGCCTCACTGCCTTCTCGACCTTCTGAACTCATTTTTTGTATCGATCAGCCTCCTACCCCTCCTGGAGGGACTCGTCTTCTATCCACTGGACCATTCATCGATAAAAGTGGCTCTGCTGGTGGCCAGGCATTCATGTATGACAAGGATCCTAATGGGTTCACAGTCGTTCATGATCCAGTCACCGACTACTACAACCAACTCGAGTATCTCAATGGCGCTCGCAGTGGCTATGCTGACCAGAGATCAGTGGAAAGCATTGAAAGGGAGGATAGAAACCAGGAGGACCATTCAGCACAACACTTCTGGGTTCCTTCAAATTTGCCCTCCTGTCATTCAGAAGACCTTCCCATCCAGCTGGGCTCGAGTCTTGCAGAAGATTCTACATCCTATGATTACAGTGAGTGATTGTTGATTGTAGTATGAATTTTTGTTGTGCTAATTGTTCTTTTAAGCCTTAGACTATGATGAACACCAGCCAGACTGGTCAGATCTGACTCCGCAAGAACAACAGGAGCTGCTTGATCAGGAAGAGCAAGAAGATCAGCAGAAACCCCAGAAACGAGAGGAGGAGATTGAGACCCAGAAATGCATGGATGAAAAGTTCTGACAAGCAGAACAGATTCAGACAGCGTTTCAGAGCTTTTTTCAGCAGCAAAATTTCGTTCCGTCCCTGTCCAACTCACCTCTTCATCCGGCATATGAAGGAGGCTCCGACTCCTCTCAGCTGGGCTCACATTCCCCACAGTCCGCTGAAGCTGAAGACAACCATGTTTTCGATTATTCTGGTAAGTGATTGTCAATATACGAATACTGGCAGTAATAACCATTATTATAGAACCATGGCCAGAACACCAACCAGAGGAAGAGGAGGTTTCCTCACAAGCCCAGCGAGAGATGGATGAGGCAGACCAGAGGGCGAGGGAGGATGAGTGGGCAAGAGAGAAGATTGTCAGGAGAAGTAAGTCAAAGAATTTCTTTCTTTGAACATCTGTTAATTTTTCTTCACTCAGATTCACCTCGACGACAAGCGAGAACAACTGAGAATTATGACCCCTCTTTCCCTAGCTCTCGTGGTATCAAGCGCAAAGCTTGGGACTCTGAGACCCCAAGTCCCTGCAAACATCGCCATCTCCAGAACACTGACCAGGTGAATATATGAATTTGGCACTGTGTTTCCTTGCCTCCTTGCTATTTTACTCTACATGACGAACCTGATTTATCTCCTATTGATCTTGTAAATTGTACTTTCTCTACTACAGATTGTGAAAAAAAATTGCTCAATGTCAATTGTATGTCCTAGTGCTGTCCTTGTGCTTGCTTTCCCTACCTTTATGAAAGCCCTTACACTTTCGTTACTTTTATGAAAACGCTTCCTTTCGCGACTGCTTTCCTTCAATCATTCTTTTTACCCCGGACTCCTCATTGTCTATTATCACGTGTGCACTGAAATCGCTGTTAGATCAAACCTTAAGCCAAGGCCTCAACCATCACCTCAAGGAACATGGAATTCGAGAGTAAGTGATGCCACTCCGTCTATCCCCTTTATTTTTGCACATCGAGTACACAGTCACGACCCTGGGGCAGTGGAAAGTGGTCCAGATGTGTCTGACGCGTGTTCTGTTATCGCCACACAACAAAATGCTGACTTGCTCTCTTTGCAGATATGCGTCGTCTTCAAGGAGGCAAAGAATTTGCTGGCTGTGATGCTTTGCAAGAACGCAACGAAATTCTACGATATGCTGAATACATCCAGCTCAATCTCGACGCTACCAACCTCTACCACACTGCCTACCAAGCGCAGCAACTTTTCGAGGACGAGAATCCCGGAGCAACTGATGAGCCAGTTCCCTTGGCCTTCCCCACCATTGGCCTCCATACACGACCGACTGCTCCCAAAGTCGTGCCGCTCACTGAGCTTGCAAAACCACCCACTTTTAAACTTCCACCTACCAACCCGATTATACACTGTCGCCCAAACAGCACAAGAACCTCAAATCACGTACGAGGAGGACCTCCATCCGCTTCGACCAGAGGCAGGCGAAACAAGTCCAGGCCCAAAACAGTAATAAAGCCTGTGCAATCATCAAAGCTACCATCTTAGTCCGCCTCCGAGTCAGTTTCAGAAGCCAGCTTGAGCGCCAGGCAGGAGTTTGGACTGGCTCGAAGGCACCTTTCAATGAGGAGAATATTCGTTGGCAGATTTGAAGGCGAAGGGGTTCAGGATTATTGAGTGGGATGGAGAGTACGTCCTCACAGTCTTGATACTTTAGTTTATTCTAATTTATCTCTATTCTCTAGTATTAACAGGATCATCGAGGATGAGAAGCATACCCCGCCTATCCTCATGGCTGCTGCTCCCAAGAGCTCAGACTGGCACAGCAACATTATCCCCAGTTTGCAGTCTATCTTCTCATGGGCTTCCACTCGTTTGGCATGGCCCATCAGCGTGCATCACCGAGGCAAGCACAAGTCGGTTCCTCTGACTGACGGCAAGTCATTTGGCGGTGGCCAAGTTAAACCAGCCAACTTTGCCCATACAGTCGGCAACCGTAAGGTTCTGGACCAGCTCTGTGCTGATCCCAACGTCAAACGTGTAGCAGGTCTCATTGATCGTGCGTCCGCATTTTTTTGTCTCTTTGTTTATCTAATGTCATTTTCAGAGTACTATAAGACTTTCTTCCCTCATCTGCACAACCTCTATCACAACGTATCAGAACGACTTCATGAGCACAACCCGACGCTCAAGAAGATGTTCGACAACTCCGTGTTTGCTTCTGCCAATATCAACTTTGACAGTGCCGTCGCTTTCCGCCATTTTGATCATCTCAACCTGCTCTTTGGGCTTTGCGCCATCCTTCCTACTGGTACCTATCAGTACAAAGAAGGTGGGCACCTGGTCATTTGGCAACTCGGCCTCGTTCTCGAGTTTCCACCAGGGTCAGTCATTTTCGTCCCTTCTGCTCTACTCGAGCACTGCAACTCTACCATTGGCCCTGAGGAAAGCCACTCATCAATCACTTTCTACTTGGCCTCTGGACTTTTCCGCTGGTGTCACAATGGTAACATGAGTGATAAGGAATTTAAGGCAAGGGCATCGAAGGCGCAGAGGAAGGTGTGGGATGAGCATCGTGAGAACCTATGGAAAATGGGGTTGGATTTACTTCGCGGCGGACTATGGTCAACTTCTAGTACTAGTAGTACTACTTAGCATACTCCTGTAATACTTTTTTGGACTATTTTTGCCATGTATCGATCTTTTCACATTAATCTTGAAAGATAATTGAGAGTGGGATAAGTCCAGCAATACACCCGATAAATGTCGAGGTTTGGCACGCAATGAGTATTGCAGCAGGATCAGTGTTGCTGACAATGGCCTGTGCTCTTGATGTACTAGTACAGTCATTCTGGCGAATGGGACAAAAAAGTTGGACAGTGTCCCATTGGCTTCTTCAACAATGTTTTATCTGTCTTACATACTTCAAATCATACTTATATCTTAACTCTCAATGTTTTATCTGACCTACGTACCTCAAATCATACTTATATCTTAAATCTCTCTTTGTACCAGAGATACAGTCTATATCTTGGGACTTAGTACTAGTAGACGCAGCCCGAAACCGATGTGACTGTAACATCACGTGTCACGCATCATTAATATTGGGGGGTTGCACGCGGCATCACCATGTTGCCACTGTCAACGTCTTCCCCTCACCTCCCCTCTACTTGTCTAGGGCTGGGCGCTGTACCTGTACATCGACGGAGTACGGGTACCGTATCCGTACCGTGTCCACTCCAAGCTGAGGTCGAGACGGTACGGTATACGGTACGGTCTGACCCATATCAGACCGTACCAAATACAGTCTTTACGACCGTGATATGGGTAGGTGACACATTAGCCTTATATGGCAAGTGTAACGCTTTCACGTGACTGTGACATTGTCCAAAAAGGGAATAGTGAGTCCCAGTGCAGGCAGAGACGACATTTTGGGTTGCCGTTGGAACTGACTGCATTGTTCTGCTTTACTCTAGGACAGATGCTGGATCATTTCATGGGAATTCGATGCCTCTTCTGACCCCGGTGATACCTCAATAAGAATTTTTCTCCACGCACATGCAGACCTGAAATATCAATGAAATATACTCAAGGTACGCAATTGTTTTCATGCTTGAAATTGACTGATGATGGATTTTTTATTCACTGACCGTAAGTACGGTATACGGTACGGTATACGACCTGTACCCATACCGTTGAGGACTTTTTCTGCAAGGCATACGGTATGGGTTCGGCATGTCCGTAAAAAATACGACCGTATTTTATACGGTCGTACCCGTATACAGGTACGGTTCCCAGCCCTATACTTGTCTTCCTTCCTCTCTTCCAGTCTCTATCTTCCTCTTCGTGCCTGGAGATTCATCCAGTGCCTGCTCTGACATTTGTCGGATGCAATCGTTGTGGCCAGCAGCTGAAAAAAAACACACAAAACTGATCCCGGGACCCTTTCACATTGACCACTTTCGCTCTGCTGCCCGTCAGATGGTTGGAATCTTCTCACCCTGGATTGATTGGTATCAGATTCTCTGTCTTGGGATGCAAGACGAGAACATGATCCAGCCAGGAGAAGTTGCTATGGAAGATCCATGCGAGTTGTACGTACTCTTCGTCAACGCCCTTGATGCGCTGCTCATTCTTTTTATCCTCTAGACAAACTATGCGCAATGTTTTTGAATACCTCAAGGAGATAATCCCCAATCTACTGGAAGACCTGGAGAACTGCGTGGAGAATGACTCTCTTTATGAGCTTGTTGGATCGGTGTGCAATGAATCATCTGGTATTGCCTAAAATAGCTGATCCTTTTGTGAACAGATGAATGATGCAGCCAGCAGTGTTATTTCCCAAGATATCTCTTCACTCAAGCTTGCGATACTCGACTACGCCTGTGACTACCTCTGCATCTCCCAGTTTGACCCTCCCATTAATGCCAAGGCAAAAAAAGGTGAAGAACGAGGATGGAACCATCCCCAGCTTGCCCGACTCTTGGTTCCACCTACGAAACTCAATGCTTTTCTCAAGAATCCCAAAGAGTACTACCTTCTTCTCATGCATGCGTGTATATGGCTAAATACCTTACAGATTCATTTCCAAGGTCCGGGAAAACACAATAAAAATTAGTCACAAGCATTTTCCGTCCTTCTTCTACTGGGATGCAGGGCAGGAGGCCTCACAAGGTCCCAGGTATGCGGGGACACACCTTCTCACAAGTGATTTGCTTTATAAGGTATGTTGATAACCTCTCTTCACTTCTACCATATCTTACTGCGTGATTGACAGGTCTGGATTCACTTGTTCTGTGGGGAGAGCAACGCTGCACGATTCGATCCTGCATCAGGAGAACGTTTCAAAGTCCTCCACACCGGGAAGGTATGGCAATTTGGCCTCAAGACCATCTCCTATTCTCAGATTGCATACACCACCTTAATGGTATTGTGTATTTCTTCACTCAATAGTCATGGTCTCACATATCACTTTTTCTTAGGTGTGGCATGCTCTAAGTGCTTCCAACCACTGGCGCCTGGACGACGGCGCTGTACACAAGCACACGGCTCTGGCTTATTTGAGGATGAACGGCTGATTGATGAGAAGTTCAACAAAAAGTTGCTCGAGGACTGGAATCGGTAAGTGACATTTTATTGGTTCTCTACCCTTCAACTCAACATACTGTCTTCTCCAGGACGGTAGGCTGGATGCTCCCTGGACTTGAAGACAACAACGACCTTGAAGATGATGACAATGAAGACTCGTTCCTCAACCAGTGGCAAACTCGCAATAAAATGATCATTGAAGAGGAGGCCGCTGCTGCCAAGAAGGCTGAGGAGGAGGAGAAAGCTAAAAAGAAGAAAGCTCAAAAAGAGAAGGCTAGAAAGAAGAAAGCTAAGGCGAAAGCTGCTCAAGCAGCGGAGGCCGATGGTACTGAGGGTCTATAACCCGACGACGCTGACAACAACAACAACAACAACAACAATGACAACACTGACAACAACGGCGACGCTGATGACAACAACAACAACAACAATGATGATGATGACAACAACGACAACAACAGCAACAACAACAGCAACAACAACAATGACAACGACAACAGCAACAGCAATGACAATGACAATGCTGCTGCCGCTACCGATGCTGACATTGCCCCTGCCTCTACTGGAACTGCAGGCCCGACTGCTCCATCGCCAGAGGAGTCTTTAGATCAACGTAAGCCAAAGATGTGTCTCGGCTTGAAATAAGGAATATATAGTTCCAATCTTTCCCTCAGCCTCGTGGAAGGGCTCCTCCTCCAAAGCTCCCAGTGAGTGCTGTCCAAGTCATGACCAATATACATGTTGAATTTTTCTTTCAGGTTTTTTGATTGCTTATGACTAGAGTGAGTGTCTTCGTTCTACTTCTGTTGATATATGCATTGATGTTGTTTCCAGGTTTCTTTGCCTTGCCCCAATTGCTTGTTTCATCGACTCTCTTTCCTTTCCCATTGACATCCAGATCATTTTTTCTTCTCTTCAGTGAGTTTATTCTTTTACTCATCCTGTCCTATCGCCTTTGATTGACGTATTTCTCTCATGATCATTACTCGACGCTCTGCCAGTGAATACTGCAACTGGTACTAGTGTACTACCACATGATATCTTTCTTGATGCTCATGCTCCTCGCCTGATCTTGGATCACCGCTGCTTTTCCCTTCTGTTCGTTTTGCTATCCGCCTATATCACTAGCCCTTTCCCTTAAGCTTCTTTGTATCATTTGTTCCTATCACTCTCTTCTAGCATCACTTGTCCTCATTATTGGATCATAGCTCCATTGTCGTCGTCCCTATGCTTACTGCTGTATATTGATTACTATTGTTGTAATGAATTTATGGATTGTTTTGACTGTATATGTGTTGAATGGTCCATACAATGTTCAAGGCCTGATGTCTCTTTTAAGGTGACAAATCCCAATGGAGAACTGAAATGGTCATGATCCTATCACCCCTTCACTAACCACAAAACACTCTTATAGCTTCAAGACTTACAAGATCATTTGGATATTTGAAAAGGTGAAAAATCCTTGCTGACTTTTGAGTGGCTCTAAATCCTCGTTGACCTCTAGATGACCGTAATCCTTGCTGACCTTTGACTGGCTTCAAATCCTTTGCAACCTTTGAATGGCTCTGAATCCTTGCCAACCTTTAACTGGCTTCAAATCCTTTGCAACCTTTGAATGGCTCTAAATCCTTTTGCAGGCTCAACCACCCAAACATCCTTGTCGATCTTTGGAGGGCACTCAATCATTTGCAAGCTTGACAAAGTGAACAACTGTTGATCAACTGTAGATGGCTCTACACTCTTCATAGCTATGACACAGTAAGCAATTTGTTAGGACCATGGAAGTAGTCATGAATTATTTTGGAGCTCCATCAGGTGTGTAGTCGTTGATAGTCTTTACATTGCTTTCAATCATTCCAGAGCTTCTCAAGACAAGTACTCAATTAATGTATCTAAAGCCCATCTATCATTTTGGTCCTCGCAATCTTAGAGTGTCACATAAAGGCCTAGTCATGTGACATCCTCATTTACAGGCATTGGGCACTAATAAAGGTATATAGATGTATCTGGGCTTTTGGTGATGGAGTGCAAATCATTATCGTCTCCCTAGAGAGGCCAAGAAAAGGCTCATAGGAGAGGGGATCAGGAGGAAGAGTTACCAGAATTGAGGGATGAGGATGTCAGATCATACCAAGATCAAGCTCAGTTTAAGAAAGGGGCAGGTAGAAGGGGAATTAATGAAGATAGTTGGGAGCCAACAGAAGGGCCAGAAGTGGGGCAAGGTAGAATTGAGGACAAAAATGGAGATGACATATTATTGTGGACCGAGGTACAGTCCAAACAACATGTCACACAGCGAGAAGATATTCCTCGAGATGGTACAGGGGAAACTCACAAACAGACATCTTGGATTTGGACATCTGGACCGGGGTTAAGCATGAGTGATGGCGCAGATGATGGTAACCAGGTGTGCTGTTCCAAGTGGTGTCGGAGTCGAGCATGGGCTAAACGAGTGACTGAAGAGGTTATTTTATTGAAGGAGGAGATGCGGAGGACTGTTGAGTACCTAGAGTGGAAGGAGAAGCAGTGGAAGGATTCTAAGGAGAAGAGAAAAGAAGAGGAAGGGATGGAGGCTGGGGTATTGGAGGGGCTGTCTGCATATGCTGCTAAGCAGGCAAATCTCTATCGCCATCTGGTTATTGCATTTCGCTCAATCTGGATGCAACCTCTTTTGATGGCGTGGGAAGAAAATAATGTAGATGAAGAAGAGAATAATGAGAGTGATAGTGACTGTGAGGAGGAGGATCAAAATGAGGCAGAGGATACAGAAAAAGATGGGGAAGAGGAGGTTGTGTAGGGAGCTCTAGCTATCAAGATAAATCTTAAATCTTTTCTCGGCTTTTAAAACTTCTAAATTATTTCAGCATTTGTGTATGTACAGGGAAATGCATCAATAAGGTACTGTAAAGGATGCTGTTAGGTACTATGTATATAGGGTGTTTTTTCCTGTGTTTCACCAATTTCGTTTGGGGAATTTTTCTCTGCTTTGTTAGCATTCTAATTATTTCGATTTTTGAGCATCGCTAGGGCGATATGTATCAAGCAAGGGGCGGCAATGGATGCCGAAATGGTCTACTTGAATGAAGTATTTTTTCCTGTATTTTTTCGGTTTTTCTGGACCACATTGCGGGCAACGCCTTTTCATGTGTGATTACTGTCATTGTGTAATATCTATGCTTCCGTATATCTTTCCGATCGTTTCCAATTCTTTTCTGAACTTCTTTTCCTTTTATTTCGAACTTCATTCCCTTCCATCCCGAATACTTTCCGATCATTCATTTCCGATTTCATATCTGAGCCCCACTATTAATCTCCACACACGGATCCCATCTGGGAACTCGTGATTCATTTCAGATAACTACTGGATAGCTCGTATCTAATCTCCAAAGCTACTCCACTTCATCTCCAATCTGTTCCACTTTGTTTCCACTTTGTTTCCACTTCGTTCCGCAGTTCTCCATCCATCTCCAATAGCACCATCTGCTTTTCCTTCATTTCCAAACCATTCCTATCTTGCTCCTATTCATTCCGATAGTTTCTGAAGTAGTACTTAAGCTAGCAACTTTGTAGTAGATAGCTTAAGTCTAAAATCGAATTAGCTGGTCTCTCAACTTCATCCGACTTCAGACAACAAAGTACTATCCTAACGGATTCCATTCCGTATCTTCCCTATACTTCATTCTCAGAGACTACCGGTTCTGCCCAGTTCCGTCTTCATCCTTTCCTAAACTCCAATAAGACTTCCACTTGGGTCTGACGTGTTTCCTAACGCTAGGATCCGCCCAGACTTAACAGTATTTTAGACTTCTCTCTTGTTGTCTACAATGTCCCAATGTTCTCAACCACGAACTCCTTCCCCGACACCGAACCTTACGGTTCCGGTGACTCCATTCAAAAACGCTTATTATTCCAACCTCTTCCGTAACATTCAAATTCGCCAACACAGACGCTCCGGCAGCATTTTCACACACCCGAGCCCAACCAAACCCCGCACGAGTCTGTTTAAGGAATTCTGCGATAGCTGGGACGGCCTGGAGCCAGGAGACTCTGGAACCCTTACACAAACCCAAAGCCGTTCATATGTCCAACAGCAAAATCAAGGATCCTCTCAAGCAGGACCCTCGCATACAACTGCCAATCCCCATCGGGCCAGCATTATGGTCAGGGAGATGACGGGGACGACAATGAACAACATCAGGGTGGTGGAGGAGACGGATCTGACAATGGTGGTGGAGCACCACCGGATGATGGACCTCCGGGAGGAGATGGTGCTTCCGATGGTTCCGACAGCAACAGTGATGACGACGACGAAAGGAGGCAGTTCATTACCGCTCTCCAAAATTTCAACGAGATCATCGGAAAAGTTACACCTGGTCACAGTGAAAAGACGGAAGTGAAGAAACCCGACGTTTTTGATGGGTCGGATCCGAAGAAGCTCCGTCCGTTCCTGATCCAGAACCGTCCAAAGGCATATGCGACTGATGCCGCAAAAATCAGTTTCACTCTTTCCTATCTCTCCGGCACCGCACTCGAATTCTTTGAACCGGAAATCCTCAACCCGGATCCTGAGGAACCCGCTCCGTGGACCCTTGATTTTGGTATTTTTGTCAAGGAGCTGAAGGATAACTTCGGGGTCTTCGATGAGGTCGGAGATGCTGAGGACCGATTGGAGGCCCTATTCATGAAGGATTCCGATCAGGCTGCGAAATACTGCGTCAAATTCCAACAACTTGCTTCGCAGGTCGCTTGGGATGAGAAAAATAGTCAGTGACTCTGATGCCTCGGCACGAGGTCGGAGTTGCATTGACCGGGATCATGCCAATCAGGAGGTTACTCTCAACGCCGCCGCTCTTTCCATTAAGTCCTTAGTCATTCCACTTTCTATTCCATCATATACTAAACCTGAACTTTCCATTTCGTTTCTGTCGCTTTTGGATTCTGGTTCCTCAGATTGTTTTATCGACTCTACTTACGTTTCCGAACATTTACCTACCTACCCTTTCCATTCCTCCTGTTCGTCTATGCTTACTTGATGGTTCCATACCCTGCACCCTGAATAAAGTATGCCGTCTTTCCGTTTACTTTCCGAAGGGGGAACGAATTCCTCTTGACTTCTATGTCACTAATCTTGACTCAACTTGTAAGGGAGTCCTCGGATATAGTTTCCTTTCCCGCTACAACCCGTCGGTTGACTGGGTAAAAGGAAACATTGATTTCCGTGACCCCAAACCGGTTGCTGTCACCCCGAGCTCTGAACCCTGTGTGTCGCCTTCTGAGGCTGACCCAGATTCTCCGGTTTCCAAACTGCTTCCGGCTGTAACGCCACCCATTTGTTCTAAAACATCATGGCCATACGAACCCATCTATTCCTATCCTTCCATCTCGCAAATGGCCGCTTCCGTTGACGACACCCGCATTAGCATCATCAGAGCAGCAGCTTTCCTTCGCTGTTGCAAACAGGATCAGCTTGAACCAATGGCGCTCTGGTTAACTTCGGATGCTCAAATTCGGAAACCCCATCTTCTCCAAAGGCTCCTGAATATTTAGCTGACTTTTCCAATGTGTTTGACGAAAGGCTTTCGGATAAACTGGCTCCGCATCACCCCTACAACCTCAAGATTGATCTTGTCGAAGGTGCGGCTCCACCGGTTACCCGGATTTATCCGGTATCCGACAGGGAATTAGGAGAATTACGAAAATTTATCGACAAACATCTGACTATAGGTTTTATCAAACCTTCATCCTCGCCCTTCGCAGCTCCAGTCCTCTTTGTGAAGAAGAAAAACGGAGAGCTTCGGCTTTGTGTTGACTTCCGTGGCCTCAATGCCATCACAAAGAAGGATAGGTATCCGCTTCCGCTTATTTCCAAGCTTTTAGACACTCCCTGGCGTGCGAAATCTATACCAAGTTGGATCTCTGTCACGCTTACCACTTGGTCCACATCGCTGAGGGGGATGAATGGAAAACCACTTTCCAGACCCACTATGGATCCTTCGAATGGAAAGTGATGCCTTTTGGTCTTAGCAATGCTCCCGCCGCCTTTCAGCGATTTATCAATGACATCCTCAAGGATCTCCTCGACGTCACTGTCATCGTTTATCTTGACAACATCCTGATCTATTCTGACAATGAGGAAGACCATCAGAAGCATGTTCACGAAGTATTCCATCGGCTCCGAGAGCACGGACTCTTTGTCAATCCCGAAAAATGTTTCTTTTCTGTTGATACCGTGGAGTATCTAGGTTACATTCTCTCCCCTGAAGGGTTAACGATGGATCCTTCCAAAATCCGAACTATCCTGGAATGGCCCATTCCTCAGAAGGTCCGGGATATACAATCTTTCCTAGGCTTCTGTAATTTTTACAGATGCTTCATCTTCAATTATTCGGATATCGTCGTACCCTTAACCCATCTCACCCGAAAAGCTATCCAGTGGAAATGCACGCAGGCATGCCAGGAATCTTTCGATTACCTTAAGCACACTTTTACTTCTGCGTTCTGAACCAAAAGATCATTGTCAAAACCGACACTTCCGACTACGCTATCGCCGCAATCCTCTCTCTCCAGTATGATTCTGGAGAGATTCATCCCATCGCATTCCATTCACGTACCTTACAATCCACTGAACTCAATTACAATGTTCACGACAAGGAATTGCTTGCTATTTTTGAAGCTTTCCGAATCTGGCGACACTATTTGGAAGGCTCCGGATCCCCTATCGATGTCGTTACCAATCACAAGAATTTGGAATATGTTTCAACCACCAAAATTCTAACACGACGACAAGTCTGATGGTCCGAGTATCTTTCCGCCTTCAATCTCATTATTCGGTTCCAACCGGGTAAATTAGGTGCAAAACCCGACTCACTCACTAGACAATGGGACGTCTACCCAAAAGAGGAGGATAGCGACTACGCCAAGGTTAATCCGCAGAATTTCCACCCAGTCTTCACCCAAGCACAACTTTCTGAATCGCTCCGAGCCTCTTTCCTCGAAGGACCCACACTCCGTGCATCCATTATCATGGATATCGAGAAACTCCATTCCACAATCTGAGAATCCTACGCTTCCGATTCGGTATCACAAGCCGGTCTCAAATTAGCTAAGGATTCCTCATCATCCCGATGGAAGCTCGATGAATCCGGGTTATTATGCTTGGACGATAGGATATTCGTTCCGGGTGCTTCCGACCTTAGACTTCAAGTTTTGCAACAACACCACAACCATTCCCTAGCAGGACACTTTGGACAAAACCGGACGCTTGACCTTATCCAACACCACTATACCTGGCCAAAGGTCCGAGAATTCGTTCGGGATTATGTCGCTTCCTGCACGGTTTGTGGTCGTAACAAGCCTCGTCGACATCGTCCTTATGGTCTCCTAAAACCACTTCCCATGCCAGTCCGTCCGTGGGACTTGATTTCCATGGATTTTATTGAACAACTACTGGATTCCAACAGATACACAGCAATCCTGGTAATTGTGGACCGCGCATCCAAACAAGGAATCTTTATTCCGACTCACAATACCATTACATCGGAACAGCTCACGGAATTATTCGTTCTTCATGTTTTTTCTAAGCATGGTGTTCCTAACCATGTCACTTCTGACCGCGGTTCCGAATTGGTTTCCCATTTTTTCCGATCCTTAGGAAAAGCTTCACTGGGTGCAAACACTTGTAATTCCTTGGATATACCAAGGAATTACATAAGACTTACACTGGTACACTCAATATGTAAGTCCACTTGACTTACTGAAGTATTATCAGGGACCACTGTGAGACTTCATGCCTTACAATGGTCATATATAATTGTTTCATTTTTTTTGGTCTCTGGTAATACTTCAGTAAGTCAAGTGGACTTACATATTGAGTGTACCAGTGTAATTCTTATGTAATTCCTCTGTATATCCAAGGAATTACAAGTGTTTGCATCCAGTGCTTTGAATATGGAACTTCATTTCACTTTGGGTTATCACCCGGAAGCCGACAGACAAACTGAGCGCATGAATCAGACACTCGAGCAGTACATCCGGATCTATTGTTCTTACCAACAGGATACTTGGTCTTCCCTACTTCCCATCGCTGAGTTTGCTTACAACAATGCTCCGAACGCTTCCACCGGAATCACACCCTTCTTCGCAAATAAAGGGTTTCACCCAAACTTAACAGTTCATCCCGACTACAATCTTGCTTCTGAGCGCACCCAACATTTCATTGTCAATCTCGAGGAACTTCATGGTTTCCTTCGGGATGAGATTCGAGAAGCTCAGAAACATTACAAGGTACAGGCTGACAAACGCCGTCTGGATTTACCAGAAATCCCTATCAGTTCTGAGGTTTTTGTGTCTGCCAAACACATAAAAACTACAAGACCCACTCCGAAGTTCTCTGAGAAATTCCTTGGTCCATTCAAAGTTATCTCTCGTCCAAGCTCTCTTTCTTATGTCATAAAGCTCCCTGACTACCTCCGTGGGATCCACCCTGTTTTCCATGTGTCCCAACTAGAACCCGCTGTCCTGAACACGATTCCGAATCGTATCCCAGATCCGCCCACTCCAGTCGAGATTGAAGGTGAACTTGAATATGAAATCACCGAAATATTAGACTCGAAAATCGATCGGCACCATTGGAAATGTCCTCTACTATATTTGGTACAGTGGTCTGGTTATGAAGGCACCGACGAAGAATTTTCCTGGCTTCCTGCAGATGAGCTGACAGCCGAAGAAGCTATAGACAAGTATCATCAGAAAAATCTGAACAAACCTGGTCCTCTTCCAATTTCATCTTAATCCTTATCGTTCCAACATTTTCCATCCCTTTCAGCACTCTTCACTAATTTCAATTTATTCTAATTTTTCTCATTTTTTCCTTTTACTCCGATCACATCTTAACTTCACTCGAAATTTGTTCCAAGAAAGTTTTTTTTGCCCATCCAGGTCCGGTCGAGTATCCATTACAAAAAATCTATATACAAGAGTTCATGTCCATCGCATCCGGCACACAACCGTCCCTTTCCTCAATCTTCCTCTACCACTGCCTTTGACCTCGGTTTCTTCCCCTTTCCTTTCTTCTTCGGCTTCCCAAGCGAATCCAGCATGTCCAGCAACCTTGCCTCCATTCCTGTCCACTCCTCATCCTCCATTTTGAGAAGTGGTATATCCGACGATTCTGCCACCGCTTCTAGAACATTCCCTATATGAATGAGGCGATGGAGTTGGGCCAACTGTATGGCACAAAGGGTAGAGACGTCGGGAAGGACGGCTTTCTGACCGGTGAAGCCACGCAGGACTCGCAAGCACGTTTCCCATCGCCTTGGGACGTGCACTCCAAACCGAGTCAGGTACACTGGGAACACTGCTATACAATCAAGGTCAAAATCCGAAGGTAAAAAAAAAAAAAACGGAAAAACAAATGTACCTCGGCATATGCCTCTCCCTTCTCCACCTCAACCTCTTCCTCACTCTCCAAATCTTCATCCCCAGATCCCTCGTCCCTACATCGCCTCTGAGCTGCACGAGGACTACTCAGTCCGGGATTTGCTTTTCTTTTTCCTCTCGCCTTCTCTGACGGGCCCGCATCGGAATGCTCCATCTCCACCTCTGGACCCCGTTCTGTCCGTTCTGTCCGTTCCTTCTCCTTCCTTACCCATTCCTCCAGCCGTTTCCTCTCCTCAGCCTCCAATTTCTCTTTCTTCGCCTTTTCCGCGTCCTTCCGCTGCTCCAACCACAACTCCATCAACTCCTCTGCAGCCTCATATTCCTCCATCAGAGCTTCATATGCTTGTCAAGCTCAAGTTGATTCTGTTAGCATCTGTGGAAACCCCAATTCAAAACCAGTCACGTACCATTCTTGTTTTCCTGATGGACCCGATGCTTTTCTGTCACCCTCATACTATCATCGATCACTTTCTCCACCAAAGGTTCGGGATGCACAGGAGTCAGGGGTTTTGCGTTGGACATTGTCCATTCAGTCATATACTCTGTCAGGAGCTTGGAAACGTCAAGGGGAACGTAGGAGGTGGTAGAAGACATTGATAACGGTGAAGTTGGTTTTGCTATGCTTCCGAGGACCTCTCCCTTTTATACGTTTTCGAATACGCGCACGGACCATCCTTATTGTTTCCTGTTCATTTCGTTACCAATTACTTAATTTAGAAACCATTCACAATCCCGATCGTTTCCATTTGTTTCCAATTCCATTGTTCATTTTCCGGGGTCCACCCCTTTTCTATTTTTTTCTATTGTCCTTTCAACTTCATTCCGACGGATTACTATTCGTTTCCATGCCTCTCAAAGGCTCGAGGCCTAAGAGGGGGATACTGTAATATCCATGCTTCCGTATATCTTTCCGATCATTTCCGATTCTTTTCTGAACTTCTTTTCCTTTTATTTCAAACTTCATTCCTTTCCATCCCGAATACTTTCTGATCATTCATTTCCAATTTCATATCCAAGCCCCACTATTAATCTCCACACATAGATCCCATCTGGGAACTCGTGATTCATTTTGGATAACTACCAGATAGCTTGTATCTAATCTCCAAAGCTACTCCACTTCATCTCCAATCTGTTTCACTTTGTTTCCACTTTGTTTCCACTTCATTCCGCAGTTCTCCATCCATCTCCAATAGCACCATCTGCTTTTCCTTCATTTCCGAACCATTCCTATCTTACTCCTATTCATTCTGATAGTTTCCGAAGTAGTACTTAAGCTAGCAACTTTGTAGTAGATAGCTTAAGTCTAAAATCGAATTAGCTGGTCTCTTAACTTCATCCGACTTCAGACAACAAAGTACTATCCTAACAGATTCCATTCTGTATCTTCCCTATACTTCATTCTCAGAGACTACCGGTTCCGCCTGGTTTCCGTCTTCATTCTTTCCTAAACTCCAATAAGACTTCTGCTCGGGTCTGACGTGTTTCCTAACGCTAGGATCCACCCGGACTTAACACATTGACAACTAGCGGAGGTCCGCTGACAGTGATGACCAGTGCCAGAAAATAATATGACATTTGCCACAGTTTTCTGAATAAGTATTGAATAAAAGGGCGGAGTAGGCAGGCAGATTTTACTGGGGAAAGGTGCCACTGCTTCACATGGCAAGTTACGAGGCCCATTGTATAAGTAAGTAATACTGTAAAATTGACTAAAAAAATTAGATAGAGCTTAATATCTTCTGTAATGACACCTTGAACATTGGGTGGAGGAGCCCATAGTGGTTCAGAGAGCAGCAGTTGGACTTGCGACGGCTGCTGAGGAAAGGTAAATACGCCTGAAGCTCGTTGTGGTTGGTGGGCGGCAAGGCAGAAATGATCTATGATGTATTGAGCGTCAGTTCAGGTACTTCGGAGCGCTGTGGTGGCGTGTAAAAGTTAGAACCCATGAGAACCTTTGCTACTCAATTGAGGGGTCGACATAAGTTAACTCAGCCTAAAGGGCCTTGTAATGTATCATCCTGATTTGGGTTAGCCCCTGATTTTTTAGCCACATTGGCCACAAACGCGATTTCATGCGTGATCACTGTCCTGACACTGGAGAATAATTCAATATTGCCCCCCCTTCCAAATAAGTACTATCCGACTAGGGGGGTGGGGTAAGTGGGGACGGTCGGAATATCCTGATTTGGTTAACCCCAACCCCCTCAATTTTCAGGGAAACATGTACCAACTGAGGGGCAGTAATTAATCGAAACACTCTTGATAATGTATTTTTCCTGTATTTTATTGATTTTTCTCTGCTCCCCCATATGGGCAATGCGGTTTCATGCGTGATCACTGCTGCTGACAACAACAGAGGTCCGCTGACAGCAATGGCGGGTGCCAGGGAATAATTTGAATTTCCCACTGCTTTCTGAATAAGTATTTTTGAAGAGGGTGGGGTGGGTAAGCAATGATTGGTGTTATCCTGATTTGGTATAGGGCATAATTTGACATTTGCCACTGTCCCCTGAATGAGTATTTTCTGAAGAGGGCTGTACTATCCTGATTTGGTTTAGCACACTCCTCTGCCTAATCTGGCTTAGCCTATTTTCTTAAGCCACCTGGCCCCTGCCCAATTTGGCCTAGTGTGGATGTGCTAAGCAGCCTCTTATGGCCAGATATAGGTGTAGTTAATTTCTGCTTCGTGATGTATCAGGCCAGATATAGGCCCAGAGTGATTTTTAACTCTGTGATGCATCAACAAATATGCTAAACTGTACTTTGTCATACACCAAAGTAGCAGATACAAGTGGATGCAAGAGGAGGGCACAAGAGGAGGGCACAAGAGGATGAGAGGACGGGAGGACGAGGGCACGAGAGGACCGGAGGACGAGGGCACGAGAGGACCGGAGGACGAGGGCACAAGAGGAACGGAGGACGAGGGCACAAGAGGACCGGAGGACGAGGGCACAAGAGGACCGGAGGACGAGGGCACAAGAGGACCGGAGGATGAGGGCACGAGAGGACCGGAGGACGAGGGCACGAGAGGACCAGAGGACGAGGGCACGAGAGGACTGGAGGACGAGGGCACGAGAGGACCGGAGGACGAGGGCACGAGAGGACGGGAGGATGAGGACACGAGAGGACAAGAGGATGGGAGGATGAGGACACGAGAGGACAAGAGGACGAGGGCATGAGGGCGCAAGTGCAAGAGGCACAACTTGACTGAAGACTTATCATATAGCATGCCTGACCTGGCTTTCCTGTAGGTCCTCTGTAATACTGACAGACTTTCTGGTGAATTCCTGTGACTTGCCTGTGACTTGATAAATTTCATCTAACAATTTCCAGACTTTCTTGAAGATTTCCAGGGCCTTCTTTTCTGTAAGTCTTCTGTAAGTCTCAATGGTATTACACTTGACCATACTGTGATTTTTTGTCACACTGAAATACTCATGTAATTCTGCTGAGGTTTTACAGAATAACATACTGTGACATAAACTCACTCTGAAATTTCTTTGTATATCCATTGTGTCACATACTGTGACAGCAAGTCACAATGAATGTCCATTGTATGTCTACATGTATTACAATGGACTTACCAAATTCTTTGATTTTTCTTGCTTTCTTGTAATTCTTTTGTATTTTTTGTTGTGGACAAAGTATTATTTCCTGTAATACTGAAAGTCTGCTGTAAGTCTTCATGCCTTACAATAGTCATACATAACTGTTTTAATTTCTTTGGTCTCTTGTAATACTTCAGTAAGTCAAGTGGACTTACTTATTGAGTGTACCTGAGTAAGGCTTCTGTAATTCCTCTGTATATCCGAGGAATTACAAGTCCTGTAAGTCATACATAATTGTTCTAATTTCTTTGGTCTCTTGTAATATTTCAGTAACTCAAGTGGACTTACTTATTGAGTGTACCTGAGTAAGGCTTCTGTGATTCCTCTGTGTATCCAGGGAATTACAAGTGTTATAACACTGAAAGTCTCCTGTAAGTCTTCATGCCTTACAATGGTCATACATAATTGTTCTAATTTCTTTGGTCTCTTGTAATACTACAGTCAGTCAAGTGGACTTACTTATTGAGTGTACCTGACTAAGGCTTCTGTAATTCCTTTGTATATCCAAGGAATTACAAGTGTTATAACACTGAAAATCTCCTGTAAGTCTTTGTGCCTTACAATGGTCATACATAATTATTCTAATTTTTTTGGTCTCTTGTAATTCTTCAGTAAGTCAAGTGGACTTACCTATTGAGTGTACCCAAGTAAGGCTTCTGTAAGTCCTTTGTATATCTGAGGAATTACAAGTGTTTGCACACAGTGAGACTAGAGTCGACACGTAGAGTAATATACCTAGTTGCTCTGCAGAAGCAACAGAGAAGATTAGTGTAGAGAAACCAAAAGAAATACACAACTTGTATAACACATTGATTACACAAGACAAAATCCAAAGGCGAGTCACTCGTCAACGATGTTAGTCCTTTGGAGTCGAAATCAAGAGATAAGAGAGAGAGTGAGAGAGAGATGAATTACATAGCCCACTGCACACATCTACATACTATAACACATGATCGCAATTATAATTAGAGAAGTACTCCGAAATCGGTCCGAGTCCTCAGAGCCAGGGTACTGCCAAACGTATCCACCTCGTCGATGACGGAGTGCTCCTCCCCCACACTCTATCAGAGAGGCTTCGACAGCCCGAGTGTCGTCTTGGACTCATTCATTATTCTCCACACTTCTGTATATGCACAAAATGAAAGGAACAGAAGCAAAGAAACCTTCATCACTCCTGACCAGATGTCAACACCCTTCCATATCAAACATCCTCCGGTACACGAGAATACAATTGGCCATGGAACGCTACAACCAAAAGACATAGACTCAATAAGATAAGGATAGGATTCATCATGGGCTTGCATTGATATCAGAGTCTTGATGCAAAAACCTGGAGGTAGAGGTGTTCTACCTGCAAGGCAGATAGTACATCCACACCAGCATGAGACTCTGACGCAACTCCGACGTGATGGTTTCTATGTCAGCGTTTGCGACCATCAACTCGGATCTACAAATGCATCAGGCTGTTCAGTAACATCTTGGTCTGAGTTTGACTTTTGCAATCGTACGCTCCCTGTTTCCAAACCATGCAGCTCTATGTGTGCTCAGATTTCAGCTATAATATATATATATATTGTTTATGATCTACGCAGTCAGATTATAAAAGTCAGGTAAGGAGAGAATGGATATTAGAATAGATTGGAATAGAACTTGAAACCAACGCTGGTTTTTGGCAGGAATTAAGAAGAATCCGCTTTGATCAAATCTGCGGCACGTTCAGCCATGGCATACATAACAGACATTGGGTGTGCACTCGGGTTGTAAGGCTTGAAAGAGAGCAAAAGAAGTGAGCAATCAATGAGTTGAATGGAGTAGTAACCTAACTCACGAAAGTCGATGCATCCACAATTCTGAGTCCCCTGGCACCCTTCACTCGGAAGTCGGGGTCAACAACACCCCATTGCGCTCCTTTGGGCGACATGCTACATGTTCCTATAGGATGATTCGAGGTAGCAGTGTTTTCAGCGACATATTGATCAATCAAATCATCTGTTATAGGCAGCGTGCCGTTCAACAGGTCTCCACTGAAGCCGAGAACGTAGTCTTGGAATACGGGAGCCGTAAGGAACTGGAAAGCAGTCTTGATACCCTCCCGAAGAGCGACTTTGTCGAATTTGGTGCTGAGATACTGTGGGTCGATGATGGGGCTTGCGAAAGGACTACGATCAGTGTCATTCAAGAGGAAGGAACCACCTGAGAATGGGTAAGTACGATTGCCTACGATTAGGCTAACTAGATAATCACGTACGCGATTCAGCACTGACAAGATTGATGCTGATACTCATGAAGTTGCCTTCAGCAGGAGGATTGGGAGAAAAAAGGCCGTTCTAGTTAAGAATTTATCGTTAGCCATGATGAAATATGATCAAGGAAAAAACGTACAGCAGCCAGAAGCTCCAGATGAGGCGAGTTGGGTCCAGAAGCAGGATCCGGACCAAATTGCTCAAGTACCGAGTCGTTCACCCTGAAGAACCCGAGTTGGTTTCCAAGAGTATCAACCAGAGGCCCTGATCTCTCATTTGCCCATTGATCCAATGCTTCATCGATATTAGTTTGGTTTCTGTTGAAAGTATCCCAAGTCGTAGTCGAGTTGACGAGCCAGGCGGTTGATATTGAAGGTTGATCGGTGAAGTTCTTACCTACACTTGGAAGATCCAACACTAGCTGAATTCCTAATCCTTGTAGGTATGCCGCAGAGCCAATGCCGCTGTTCAAGAGTATAGCAGGGGTGCCAAAAAACGCCCGAAGTGATTAGGACCTCTCTAGTTGCGTTTACAGTGAAGAAAGGCCCTACAATAAGGGTAAACTTAGAAAATAGATCTGCACAAGGAAGTGAACGAGACTCACCATCCAAGTCCTGGGCATATTCAACAGACCGAATATCGGTGGTGCCATCTACTGACAGAACTCTTGATGCTCGGGCATTGACGAGGATGTGGAGATTGTCTCGAGCAACGTCTTCCGGAGTAAGATACGCAGCAGCAGCACTACTGCGATTGGATATGTCAATGGTCGCAGTGTTCCAACCTTGGTTGAGTAAGATTATTGTTAACGTTCGAAGCTCGCTGCTGAAAGACAAATCCCACCTATGCCAAGTTGTTTTCCAGAGTTCTGATCCTCGTTGAATTGGAAGATGCCACCAAGTTGCTGACTAGCCTGAATGACGAGGTTGTCGAGTGATTGCTCGAATCCAGGGAGACTGACAGCTACCCTGCCAGATCCACCCATATTGTGGGCGCTCGGGATGAAGTCTCCAGTTGTGTTGTGTCCGTCAGCCGGGGGAGTGAACTTTTCGCTCTAAATAGCGTGTTATTGATTTGAATCACTCGTCAAGAAGAGGCTCAATTCATACCTTGAGGAAATAGGGGACTATGTTATCCCAATTCCATCCTTCATCTTCTGTGACCGCCGCAAGCCGTTCAAAGTCTTCGGAGCTTCCTCTGGTGTAATACATTCCATCTGTGGGTCAACAACATACTGTAAGCATTGCCCTTGTGGGTGGTAGATGGAATCAAGTACTTACTGACTGCACTGCTTCCTCCAAGAATGAACCACGTCCGTAATTGATGCTGTCGCCGTTTATCCCAGCTTGGGGAACGGAGGTCTGTGACAAAAGCAGGTCATTAGCTTCCGGGTATAAGGGAGAGCGTTACCACGTACAAAGTTCCACTTGTACATACGCGGCATACGCGTCGTGAAGAAAGGTATATGCGGGATCAACTGATCATCAATAGCTAGGTTCCAAAAGTTACATCTATGTCATGAGTGAGAAGGAATAGGGTACTCACGTCCCCAGCTTCAAGGACAAGAACAGTGGCATTGGCATCCTCTGTAAGCCTGTTGGCCAGAACACTGCCAGCAACTCCACCTGAGAAAAAGGTTAGGAAACGAGAAGTTGAGAGAAACAGATCAGCAAACTCACCTCCTACGATGACATAGTCATATTCTACGCCCTTAGGGAGTTCGCTGGGGCTCCTGAAGATTGCAGCACGAGCAACCGAGGCAGAGACGAAGAGCAGAAATGCCACTTGACTGATATTCCGCATATATGGATAAATTGATAATTATGTTATTAAATATAGCAGAGAGAGCGTAGAGGGGAGGGTTTGAAGCGCTTTGGACAGTTCAACCGACTACTTTTATAATCCACAGCCCGCCAGAAACGCGCCAGGGCTCAATTCTTGTCACCTGGTGGCTATGAAGCAAGTCTAACACCCAACGTATCACGGATTCCGTCAGGAGGGTGATTGAGACTACTACCGTGCAGTTTGGGACCGCAGCCCGCCCCGAGATCAATCAGTGCCGCCCCTAAGAATAGGACTGGGTAATTCACTCAGATCCTTGGAACAAAGCTAGACTAGGTACTTGTCCATATTTGGCAAGGAGACGAGTAAAACTATTTTCAGGAACTTCATACCTATCAATGATCATCTCCCGACTTGGAAGATAGCGGTGATGCCGAGCGGGAACTCGATACGATCACTACGGCATGTACCTCGAGTGAGGTGGCGTTCCTGTGTGCAAATTGAGTCATGATCGTCGGCGCAAGCTGAAAACAGTCACCAAGACGGGTGCTAATCCATTATTATCGTTCACTAACATTTACTTTTCGAGAGAATTCCAAACCTTAATAGAAAGATCTGACCATTCCTATGGTTCCCGACTCCTACGACGAGTTCGTCAAGAGGAACAAAATTTGACAGATTTTGACAAGCGTCGGGTATTCGGTATTGATGGCCGTCAGCAGCCGAATGCCATGCATATCCGCACAAGAGCAGATTTCCTTGGGCGTACCAAGTAATCGAGCAGAGGACTAGCCAGCAGACATGCCTAGCAGGTCTAAGCATAGCTGCGCACCCCCGTCGAGTCCTCAGCGAAATCAGCGACAAATACTTGGTGATATTAGAAATATGTCAGTACAAGTACTGTATAATTTCGACCGTAAGTTCACGTAACGGTAACGCGAGCCTCTGAACTAAGCCAAAATGTATCTTCGTAACGCATAACTAACCCCTCTGAACTGGGTTCGTAACGTTTTCATTCTGGGCCTAAAAAACGCTTTTTTTCGGGCGGTCAAGGCCGCCGTATTACTATTTGAGTACTGTATTGTAATTTGTCGGTCAAAATTCGGTAGCTTTTATGACATACACGTTGCACGCGACTGCCGCAGTCTTAAATCTTGCCACGTCGAAACCTACTCCCCATCACTCTTTCTGTATCTTCTCCCTGAGCGCCCCAAAAAAATTAGCGACAAGAGAGTGATGAATATAACGAGTTATGAACCAAAATGTACAGAAACCGAGCGAGTAGACGTAACAACCGCTCAGTGGAGGCAGGCCGAAGGCCTGCCCGACTCTTCTACCATATATGTATACATGCATCCGTAACGCGTA
>JAACJM010000273.1:0-107767 GCA_013368315.1 Tetrapyrgos nigripes | reverse complement strand
TCGAATTCGTCAGCTTTTTGACTATTTCGTGTAGATATAATCAAAATAGCGAAGCAGTGTGTAACAAGGGAAAGCACGCACGCCATTGTGGCGATCATTCCTTCCATAAACACAGATTCCTTGCGAACGTTTTTGATGTTTTGAGACGACATTGGCAAAGGTTTGCGATACCGTTGGTTAGGAGCAAAGAGCAAAGTAGCGGTAGGTAGTAGTTTAGAGAGCAAGAAGTAACGTAAGGGTATGGAGAGAGTCCTGGCCTTATTGCGAAAGGGGCGGATGGATGGTAGGTAGCATAGCCGCGTTTAGGGACTCATAAAGCCTGACACCTGAGAAACGGGGCTGTTGGTAGCAAGTCCGGTCGAGCCATGTTCGTTGCTGGATGGAATGAGAGCAACTAGCAAGGATGAGATGAGATGAGATGAGATGGCCGTTGCCAAAGAAATCGTTAAGGCTGGTTGTAAGGGGTATAACCACCGGCAAATTAAAGCGCAAATTGCCGGTGTTCAACGTCATCATTCCTCGTCCTTTTCACTTGTTTATCCAACACACTATGTACCGCTGAGCCCTGAACATCTACAACGGATTGGCCGTAGTGTTCGCATTCTTGCAACTGACTGGTTGTCAAAGTTGAGGTCGTGCTGGACTCAGGCAAGGGTCCAGGGCCGTCAATTGGCTCGACTGGACACTCATGCTGTAAGCTTGCTGAGTATGGTCGTAAGGGAAGGGTTTCTTTGCTATAACCGACGACTCGCCGTCGTGTCTTGTTGAGCTTACTTGCTCATGACCCTCGAGGTTACGTTCAAACTTCAGGCCTCTTTATGTATTTCAATTCGCGGCTGCTGACTGGTTTGGATCCTCTTAACCAGTTTCAAGAGTAGCGCAAGGCGCGGCTCCACGACTTCCCTCGAGTTACTTGGAGAGGCTGCCAATAAGTCTGCAGCTATCTTCCTGGAATGTCTCCCAATTTTCATGCACCACCTACCACTCGACTCCCGAACGCGCAGGCGGGCAGGCCAACCAGAACCAGAACCAGAACCTCCTCCGCAAATCTCATCTATGCGCCGAATTAGCCCTTTTCGGTATTGCCAAAGGTGCTGTCCATGAGGATACTGTTACGACGCATGCCCGAGAATCCCTATGTGAAGTCTGGCCCCCGAATGTGGTTCTGGTTGACTTTCTTGATCAACACCTACTTGTGCAAATCCGTACATGTCCCCAATGACAATAATACCTTCCAATACACCCTTCACCGTACTGCAAACTTTCTCTTCTACACGATCACCTACCATGGCCGAATTGTCGATGATGTGTTTATTACCCCTGGAGCTGTTGTGTGTGTTATACACTTATAGGCCCATTTCGCGCGTATGGATGTCTTCGACCGGCGTACCTTACGTTCATTCCAAGATAGCGGTAAACCATGATCAGAGATCAAGCCCGCTCTCAAGAATGCAGTCGACAAGATTGACTCCAACTTTTCATCCGTGATAATGAAAGGGTCGATTACTTGCGTTCGGGATGGTCAATTCGAGTACGAGAAGGTTACCGCAGTGGTTGGATAAGCTGGATCTACTCACTAGGATTTCCCCAAAGTTCCAACTCGCCTTTCTCCCTCATAGATCAATCCACTGGGCCACCCTCTTATTCCGAAAGATGGTAGCATCTTCGTATCGTTCTACAGAGGAAGTTATGACCATAATGTATCTCAATCGTATGATGAATGCCTGTGGGCATCACATCGTCATAGAGACCTTGCAAGACCGTCTGCTCTTCGCCATGTCTCGTGCCATTCCTCGATTCTTCATCCATTTCCGTCAATCTTCAAGTCGCGGGGAAAATCTTCTTAAACATTATGTCAATGTATTGGACATCTTTGCACATTCGGTCTAACATTCTGTCCCCAGATTGATTTTCCAGAACTGGCAGGTAGTGAGAAGGAGGATTATCGCACGAGGTTTTTGTCGGGAGCACCGGAAAAAGTAGTTATACATTGGGTAGATTCACATTGTGGAGTCGACTTGCGTGGAAAGAGAGTACAGCGACCTTCAATGTATCCTGTCCGCTTCCTGGACCAGTGCACATCAGTTTCCTGGACGGGACGCCACTTTGAAGGAGGCACTACCATGAATAGACGATGAAATTCTTGAAGATGTTGGAGCACGGTATGTACTACTTATATGACCCTAAGGCTAGCTCGTCTTGTCGGCGTGGTTGGAGACGTGTTCCTCAAGCGTTGCATACTGACGCGTTGTTTTCCAGATTGATTTGACTCATCGCAATTACATCCGCATAAATAATTTTTGCGATAAGTGAAAAACATCCCTGCTTGCTTAGCGTAGTCGACTATTTCAATCTCAATTCTCAGCTCGAGCCTCGGAGACCTGCAGAGTATAAAACGATCGACCAAAATGCTTTTATCTTTTTTTTTTTTTTTTTTTTTTTGGAGGAGCGTTATGTACCCGTATCGCACCAACTTGGTTGTCACAATACGGGCAACCCGCGGTCTGCGCAAGGGATAGGAACCTTGCTAAAAGGAAAACATAGGCATAGACATAGAGCATAATTCAGAACACATATTTAAACAAACTGCCGAGACAGGGCATTATCAGCCTCCCTGAGGAAATGCAATTTACGCACATAGTGTGGGACTCAGAGTCGCCTCGGGGGTAGGATGTCTACCTACCTGCCCCGAGGGCCTGTTCGACGGCGCAAATCTGACTCAATACCCACTAAAACCCCGGTATTCGTAACCCAGTCATCAGGCAGGGTGTGTTCCCTCATTAGCAGCCCTTGCCATGTGGCACGTACTAAATTGGGGCTGACTCCTTTACTTCCGTACTTCCGGCTTGTCATGCGATGATCTAGCTGGATTCTCTCATTCACCATGTGTATCCATCTGTTCTCATTCTCCCTCGATGTGAACGGTGTGTTATTCTTCCGTATTACTCTCTCGCATCTCATTTTCCATATCAGGTACGCCAATTCCACTACCAGTATTCTCCAGAGGCGCTCTTCACCCATTTTTCGTGTTCCTCCAGGGGTCTTAAACACTGCTAATCCAGCTCCCACTATCGTTCCTAGGGCTGGGCATTCCCAACTTAACGCGGTACCTTTCTTGTCCCATAGCTTCCCAGTCAATTCCCAGACAAGTTCCTGACCTGGACTCTTGCAGCCCGTCAGGATATGGGCTATGTCCTCCACTTTCTGGTCATGCTGGCATATGGCCCTCTCTTGAGCTTCGGCTGTGTAGCTTGTGTGCTGCCAGTGTGTACCAGTCGTGTAAGCATCATTGGCAACCATCCACAAAAAAATAATGCGTCTTCCTCTCCAGGTCTTTGGTCCTAATTGAAGCCCAGATTACAGAATCTGTAGGGGAGATATTGAAGAGAGCTCAGGTCTGTGTCTTGACTTGGGTTATGATACTGCGCGTTCGTGGACGGTCTGGTGTCACGGCACTCTTATGTTGACGTATTGCTGTATAGGCGAGTCTCTGTGTTAGCACCTTTAGTTTTGCTCCAGTAATCCGTAAATTTTGAGGTACAGTCAGATCTAACTGATCCTCTGTCAGCTTTGTCGTTGCCATACCCGCTAGGGTGTCAGCTTCCTCATTTCCTTCATGACCATTGTGTCCTTTGACCCATTTTACGTGTATTGGTGCTTCATGCACTCGATAACGTGCTATCATTGTTCTAATGATTTCTGCATTGTTAACATCTATGTATCCTGTATCCTCCATCTTCCTTAAACCTTTCGTCAGGTACGTGATCACATATTTCGAGTCCGTTTCAAGCTTAACTCTAACGGTTTTTGCTATCGGTTCTGTTGCTTTCATTGCCACCACTAATTCTGCTGCCTGGTTTGACTGTATGATTTTTACATTTTCAGCTCGCTTTGGGAGTCGAATTGATTGATTTGTAGGGTCTCCATGCCCGTAGAAGACCCCAGCTCCTGCTCTCGCATCCTCTTGGCCATTGTTGGTGCAGGACCCATCTGTTGCCACTATTTTTTCTGATTCCTCATTCCCTGGGGCTATTTTGCGAATGAGGACTTTGTTAGAGGTGTCAGCGTCATCCGTAAAGATTCGGAAAATGTCTGATAGGTTGCCATTCGTGGAAATTCTGTAGTCGAAAACCTCGGTATTCTCTTCTCGCACGTCCTCGTTGGGTTCCTTCTCATAGTCTTCTGGCTGCTCCGCTCTCGGATCCCACTTCTGTGGGAGGGTATCCAGAAGCTCTTCTGTGCGTAGCATACATTGATGTGGGTGAGTGCAACTATCCCTCTGTCTTAATTCCTGGCAATCTCGACATTGACAACGATCGTTCTGTTGATGCGGGGTTGACTGATCCATTATACTGACTACCGGTGCTGCTATGTCCTCTGCCTGCCCCACCGTAAGCACTTTGTGTTTCTCCATTAGGCACCTGCTCGCCTGTGAGTTCGTGAGTCTCCTTATCCTGGGATCGGCCTGGATGTGATGCCAAATTGGCATCGCCCTCAATATACTCCTCGTGAAGGCTAGACCCTCTATTCTTAGCCCATATTTCTGTCCCACACTAATCATCCTACGAAGTTCTGGTACTTGTGTGGATCTTGCACTACTGCTTGTCAGCCATGACTGTAAAAAGCAGTTCTGTTTGATTGTGATAGGTATGTGGTCCTCTGATTGTGGAGTATTCGCCGCTAACAGCGAATCGGCCACCTTAGCCCATAGGGGGCGATCTGGCCCAAAATTCAGATACCGTTTCAACCACATTAGTTCAATGGCCTCATTCCTTGCAGGGATATCGAGTACAGCTCTTTCCTCTTCCTTGATTTTCAGGTATGTCGCATCCTTGCTTACCAGGTTCTTTTCCCTCTCATCCCAAATGTATTTGGATACACGTTTCGCTAACCGTTTTTCCACTTCAGGCGGCATTCCTTGTACTTGTTTCAGGTACTGTGACATTCCCCCCGAAAACATCTGCGTGATTAGTCGTCGTCCCTCCATGGTGGGTGATCCTTTTGCCCACCTTTCCAATACTCTATCGATCTTTTCTATGGTGGGGGCCCAGATCTGAGTCGCACTAATGTTATTCCCATACCATGCTCCCAAAATTCGCACTGCTTCTCTTTCTCAAGCAATATGCAGGTTTGGAGGAAGGACGTTCCGATACGGGTTCGTACCATACTGGTAGGGCACCGTCCTCCTCGTATTGATCACATTCCGTCTATATTCCTCCTTGTCAATTGGTATTATTGAGGTTTTATTGACATTGAACTTAGCTGTCGAAGCAGCACACCATTCATCGAGGATATTCTGCAGGTCTCCAAAATCGTCTTCTGCTGCTAAAAATACGGTTGTATCATCCGCAAACAAGTTAGCTATGAGGCGTTCTACTACTCCTGGGATCTTAAATCCCTGTAGGTGTGAATTTCTCAGCATCGCAGCCAGAGGTTCGATAGCCAGATCAAAGATTAGGCAGGAGAGTGGGTCGCCTTGGCGGACTCCTCTGATTACATCGTACGTCTCACTCTTTACACCATTGATCATGACTGACGTCTTAGCTGTTTTATACAGTCGCTTTACTGTCTCAATGAATTCTTTCGGGAACTTGAATCGTTCTAGCGTTTTCCATAGGTAATCATGGTCCACTTTATCATATGCCTTCTCTTGGTCTAATGAAACTATGAGGCCATTCTGTCCAGTCTGTTCAGCCGAAGCCATTACCATTTGAATCAGCTTCGTTTGGTCGCTGATCTGTCTTCCAGGTACAAATCCCGCCTGGTTAGGGTGCAGGAGGCTAGGGGCCACTTTCCCTAACTTGGTGGCTAGGACTTTGGTAAATATTTTATAGTCTGTGTTTAAAAGCGTTATCGGTCTATAATTCGCTATCTCACACTTATCATTTTTCTTGTAGAGTGGGCACATCCAGCCATCCGCGAAGTGGGTCTCCTCCAATACCCCATACTCTGCTATATCTCTAAATGCCTCAGTCATTAAATTCGCAATATCAAAAGCCAGGCGTCCTGCCTTAGTCTCGTCAATGTATTGTGAGTATATCGCCTTCCAAAGCTCATAAGTAGCACCATCAATCCCGGGGGACATATAGTTTTTTGCCCCTAGGAGTGCTATTACTACGTCGCTGCGGTCGCATTTCATTGCTAGGTATGTCTTTTGTTCATCTGTTAAACTGGTGTTCAGGTTACTGAGTACTTGCTCCGTCATGGCCTCATCATCAGTTACTTGTCCCTCTTTTTGTAGGTTCTCATGATAGTCTCTGGCTCTTTTCACCATTCCTTCCAGCTTCATCTCGAACCATCCATCTGGACCTTCATCTTCTCTTTTAAGTGTGTATATCACATCTCTTGGTTTATTCTCCTTATTCAAACTAGACCAGTATCTTGAGATCTGTTCACCTTCAACTCGGTTCCGCGTCGTGGTGTCCTTCCTGGTATCTTGGAATTGTTTTCTCTCTAGGATCGTTATGTCACTTGTTAACGTCGAGGACAACTCAGTCCGTTCAGCCTCACTAAGTGAGTCATCGTTATTTATGTCCTGTAGTTTCCCTCTCAGCTCTTCCAACTGTCTTTCAGTTCTGGGCATTACTTACTCACAGAATATCCGTTTTATAGTGGTGCCATATTAATTGAGTGTTTTGATCCATAGTGCGGCCTTGGGTATATACCCTATCCAGTTCTATGTCTGTCTCAAGCCCTTTCCTCAGTGCGTATTGCATAAATGTTTTATCTTTGATGATATGTTTGGGTATCATCCACCTTCCTCTGCCTATGCTTGGGGCATCTGTGTGCGATGCGAGCACTGAGACCATCTAGTGGTCTGCTCCTGGCACGCCCATTGACTCGATTTTCCATTCTCTCGAGGCAGCTAATATTGGGTCCGTTGCATAAATTTGATCTATTCGGGATTGCGACCCTGTCACTGTTTGATGGAACGTGTATGCCTTAGTGTCGGGGTACGTGTCCCTCCATCCATCCCGTAGTTGCGTTGATAACTTGAAGTCATCCAGAGCGTCCACCGCTTCCTCGGGGTCATCCCTTCCTGGGAGCCGATCAATAACCCCTGCCTCAACTATATTCATGTCTCCAGCCATTATATCCGGTCGTTGATTGGGGTTCCGTTCAAAATATATCCGCAGCTTGTCCCAAAATTCCTTGTTTTCGTCCCCTCTGAACTCGAGACATTAGGGGCGTACACAACCAGTATCTTGAGGTTCCGGTCCTTATGCCAGTGCATTCTTACGAGGAGCGCCCGTCCCGGTATTATTTCAGTTTCGTCTAGGATACGTGTGTTGACAAGATCCTTATTCAAGACTATAGCCACCCCTCCTTTGGCTCTTGGCGAGTCTGGGTCTGCCGAACATCTAATTACCAGTTGTTTCGAGAACTTACCTTGAACCGTTTGGCGTCGGTTTTCGTCCATATGTGCTTCCTGTACCAGCAGAACACCTATACGTTTCTGTCTAACAAATTGATTAATATAATTCCACTTGTTCTTCGTATCCTCATATCCCTTGATGTTGAGAGAGGCAACTTTAATCGATGCCTTAGTCTCTTTCTGTCTTCTTCCAGTCCTCACAGTGGTTTGTCTCATCTGTCTCAGGGGGTTTGTACATGGTCTAGGTACACTGGTCTGCAATTGCGTGTCCTGTTGTTGTGCCCTTGACCTCACTGCCTCTTCTATCTGGTCTATAAGTTGATTCAATCTGTTTTGACTTAGCTCATAAGAATCCTCATCCATCCTCATTCCTAGGCTCTCCATTAGTTGGTCGTCTAATGACCTTGGTGCCTGTTCCTCTGATTCTATTGTCCGTGATTGTGGCCTTATTGGCATATCATCATTGTTCAAGCTATTCTGTATATTATCCTCCCGGTGCTCTTCAGTACCCGGGGTATCGTCTATAAGTACATGTTGAGGTCTAGCATTTATACTCGTGATATTCGAGTTCTGTGGTAGATAACCCTGAGGGCGTGAGGCAGTGGAACCAGCTGGGGGATTGGTCTGGGCGGACTCCCCTTGCTGATTAGTCACGTCACTCAACGGTACCCTCCTACTCACAGTCACCGCGTTTTTCCTCCCATTCCCTTCATCAGAGTCGTGACTGGCGGAAGAGTCATCAACTCCTCCAGGAGCAGGAAGGCCCGAGAATGCCGTCCTGGCTTGTGGCCGCGACTGAGAAGAGATAGAAGTATAAGCAGTTGGTATTACCTATCCGAGACGCCAACCCACGTCTTCGGAAGACCCAGTCTTTTCCCCGGCTAAAGGACACGCATAGTTCCTCGGGAGGGGGCACTGCCTACCTGTGCTAGCAACGGTTATAATAGGTCACCGTCCGTTTGGGCATAGGCTTTCACAGACTAAGTCCAGCACGTGACCACGCTGTTGCAGAGTACATGCATACTCGAAACCATCCAGGCTTTCCTGTCCCACGTACGGTCAGTATATTTGGGCCTTTCTGGGGTAATTCTTCTTGCTAGCCCATTGCTAGCACTTGCTCTTCTTACTCTCAATACGTTTGTGTAGATCATAATCAAAATTGTCATAAGAGCATTTGTACAGTAGATACATGTCATGATTATAATGAGACGGTCGCTATCAGAAACCTCTTCCACGTCTCTTTCTGTTTCCACCTCTGCCACCTCTGCCTCCCCTGGCATTGTAATTTCCACAGCGAGGGTTTTGATTGCCGTTGTTATCGTCACCAGCGTTTCGGGGCATCTCAATCCAACCCGGGGTCAGGGGAATAGGACACATGCCAGTCGGGTGATCAATGTTCTGGCAGTGTTGGCATTCGAATGGGTTCGTGATTGGGGTCCCTCTGCCATAGAGAGAGGTGACAAAGGTAAGCAAGCGGAGGAGTCGTATCCATTCGTAATAGCTGGGGAAGGAAGAGTCGGGTAGGGGGACCAATATAGACATTCCAGAAAAGCTGGGGTGTACCACGTCATTGACCCATAAGGACAGGTGACACCCGGACAGAGTTTAGCGTTGTCGTCAAGATGGCATTCGAGTTGACATTTAGTGGGAATCTGTCACAATGGTTGAGGATGAAAGTGATGAACAGAGGGTTCTGCGAGAGCTGTTGTTGTAGAGTCTGCCTGAGCTCAAAGTTGTGGGTGTCCCTGTAAGTGAAACCTTGTAACGTCATTACAAAGGAGTCTGGGGTCAACGGCGCAGCGGGAGGGGGAGCCATGGGTAGTGTTCAGGACACCTCGGTTGATGATAGCTTGCATAGTATTTGGGTCTACACCAGTGATGAAATAGCTGTTAATAAATCTTCCTTGAAAGTCCGGGTTACGGATAGGGGGAGCAGCTGTAACAGCAAGGAGGTGAGGGTTGTAGTCCTGCACCGCGCCTTCCAACGTGTCCCTCGATGCCACCTGGTCTGAGCCTCCATCGAAAGGTATCGCTAACAGACCCCCGTTATTCTGAAAATGGGTTTCCCAATCGGTGACTTGTGATTGTAGGTGCCCGTCAAAGATGTTGGATGCGTTGATGCCGGCACTGGGGTTGTAGCCTCCAACAGGTGCTTGAGCAACGACACCAGGGTTGTATGCACCTGGGGCATTCTGAGCTGGTTGGACGAAGTTCTGGGGATTGAACTGGAATTGGAAGGCTGGAGCATTCGGAGGGGCTTGGACTCCAGCTGCAGGAGGCTGTGGAGCAACGACTGGCTGCGGAGCAGTGATTGGTGGTGGTGGAGGGGCTGTCGGTTGGGCAGCAGCCGGAGGAGGTGCAGCTTGACCACTACCACTAGTCTGTGGGGTCGGTGCTGTGGGTGCAGGCACAGAGTTTGAAGATGACGACGTTCCTCCTGTAGGCTGGGCCTGAGAGGCAGGAGTTTGTCGTATGCCAAACAAGGTGTTGTTCAGGTCGAGAGGTCGTTGGAGTCGCTGGAATCGAGGGAATGATTTGTTGGTACTAGGAGTAGCATTTGCCCCGGCAGCAGGAGCGGCAGCCGGAACACTCTGATGGGATGAGGTTCCATTCTCATCAACCCTAGGTCGTTTTACCCCTCTTGGACCAGCAGTTGGGGTGGAACTTCCGGGAGTAGGGCCGATGTCAGTGTTGATATCCATTCCGGTCTCTGGGCACTTTGTAGAGGTTGAGGCACCCTGGGCAGCTCCTTGCGAAGATGTAGAGTTGGGTTGGGATAGAGAGGAGGTGGGAGGGACACTTGGGGTCGGGGGCACACCGTCCATTTGGGCATCTGGGTCGGCCTCAGCGGGAGTCGGGACAGAGGAGACAAAGGATGTGGTATTGAACGATCCAGATCCGCCTTTCACCGCTTTGCCTGTCGTAGAGGTTATGAGTTAGTCTCAATGTCGTGATACATGAAATTTTGAGGACACACCTTTCCCTTTGCCAACGACAGTGTACCCATCATCATCAGTGCCTCCAGCGTGGGTAGGGATCTCACTCTGCTTTGGAGCATGCATTGAGCCTTGTACGCCGTCCATGGTATCGCGGTTTCTCATAGGGGAGGGAGGTCTAGAGGGAGAGGGCGTAGTAGGGCGTGACCTCGTCACTTCAGCGTACGAGGGGCAAGTCTGCACGTCTGTGGCTGGTGTCGTGTACTGTGGGGCAGCGGCTCCAGTATTGACAGCTGGATGCATGGTGTTGGCAACGGGAACCGCTCCTTGAGAACTAGCAGCGTTCGCAGCCTGAGAGGTATCAGTCGTAACCTGTTAGAAGAGTTTTGAAAGGAATATAACGGGGATAAGCCTACAGGGGACTGAGCAGGTTGAACATCTTGGTCGTTTCCAGCTTTAGAGAATGCCTTCTTGTTGTTGGTACGAGCCATAACAAAGATGAGAGCGATGTTGGGAGATTGGGACAGTTAAAAGCTTTGCAGAGACGGGTAGGCTCGATGCAAGATTGCTGGGGATGTTCAATGGTTCTTCTAGCTTATAAGGCCATGGAGGCAAAGGGAGGATTCGTGCATGAGGCCTTGGAGAGCAGAGCTAAGCTCAGCGGGTTGGACAAAGGAGTGATTATACGGAGGGTTTCTTTGTCGACGATGAAAGGGATTCTGGGTTTTTGTGAGTCACATGGGTGCAAACCGGTTTCTAGAGGCAGAACCGGGTGATGCCAGGTGTTCTTTAAATGAATTGGCCTGTGTCATCGTCAAAGCACTTGATCAACGAAGGAGTATTCTTGGCCTTCGAGTGTATCACAGAAGGGTGATTCCTGGGCTTAGGGGTTGATAGGAATACACTTCCAGTTGAGGGTAGGCTCTGGCACGGTTTTCGTACCGAAGTGGCCGGTCATCGTCTAACAAAGATTATCTTTCAGATATGTCGATTTACATTATACAACATTTCGGAAACTTATTGTGGGATTAAAACAGTGTTACAGCTGCATTGTAGACCTGTGTCGTCTCTCCTCTCTCTTTCTAAGCTTCCCTCTTCCTCCTCGACGCTTCACGCTTCGTTCATCTGGTGTGCCTCTATTAACCATCTGCTCCTCATCAATCGGTTCATTTTCCGAAGGGGTTCAAGTGAGAGGTAGAACTTGTCCGGGATAAGGGTGCTTTCACTGGGGAGGGTGTGTTTTGTGGTAAGCTGGGTGTCCACATCTTTAAACTCGCCTCCGCTTTCGGTGGACGGGGTGATTTTTCTGTCAATGGGCTTGGTTGGTAGATGTGACAGGTGGTCTGTACTCGGGACGGCAGGTGTGTAGAGAATGGGAGGGAGTGTTCCTTGTCCTTTGACGACGAGGACAAGAGAAAGGTTGGAGGGTAGATTAGTGTACTGTGTATCGTTCATCATCGAGGGGTGCAAGGTGGATGAGGTATTGTTGCAGGCCTGAGTGGCTTATGGGTGACAATGTGGTATTACAAGCTTAAGGAAGGCTATAAAATAATCTGGACTTCAGACCTTTTGACGATTCAGGTAATACAAAGGATATGAGGGGCATAAGCGCCTACTCAGAGAGATCGGTACGGTGGGACGATGGTAGTCCTTGTCCAAGGCTAATGTGGACGTAGAGGCAGCTGGTATGCCCAGGGACATCCCTTGAGCTCATCGTACATCGGTGGGACGTACTTCATTCTCGAGAAACAAATAGGTCCCAGTGGCAGACTGTGGGAAAACTCATACCAGGTGATGGTAGCGGTTCAAGAGGCCCCCCACAAGACCTTATCTTTCATGCCTCATTGCGCTTCTGATAAACACTCATGTGACTTTGGACACTTTTCAAACTTCTTGTCTATCAACCATCTTTCGACATGAAACGAGTTTTTGTCAAAGGCAAACTTTCCGGTTTCAAGAAGAAGAAAGGCAAGAGAGGGAAGAATGCAGGTAGGAAAACCAACGAATGCACTCACAATTATAAAACTCACTCATGCATGTCCAGAAGGCAATCAAGTTGAAAGTAATCAGAGCGAGACAGACCATGTCAATCGTTCTGAAGTAGTCAAATCAGGTGTGTGACTGTGACCGAGGTTATTTCCATATCATTAATGAGCGTTGCTGCATTGATACACATCTAGTTGACAATGTTGAAGCAAATGAAAGGAAACTTGAGGATACACCAGTCATAAGCTCAGGTAGATATTCCTTGTTTGACTCCCTGCAGGTTATGAAGTGCGCTCTAACTGAATTTTCAACAGACAATACTTTGGACAATGTAGCAGCAACTCCGGCAGCAAGTATCCATCAAACTACACACTCTGAGGATACAGGCACAGGTATGTCAGCTTCTTGTTCGTTATTTCATTTACTGCAGCTTATTAAACGTACTGTCAAAGTCCCAAATGCAACTTCAACAGATGAGGTAGCATTGACTCCTCCAGAAAGTATCAATCAAGCCATGCATCCTGAAGGTGTCAGAATGAATGCAGGAGGGAACACATACAATTGGAACAATGTTCAAGGCAATCAGACTCAAAATATCAACAATGATAACTGTAACATTATCAACTCCAACAATGTGTTTGTTCGTAATGTCGCAAACATGGAGAGCTGGAAGGAAATATGTATTGCAACTAGCTCATCCCTCTGTAAAGGAGTATATCCTTTCAGAAACAATCCTGCAAAGTTCAGCCCAGCTATTCCATGTAAATGACCAGATGGCACATAAATTCATTGCTCAGTCATGTATGATTTATCTGGTGGTTTGTGGAAAAGATGGATCTATAAATCGAACGAAGTTTCCTTTGTCACAATATGCTGCATGCCAATGGACAGAACATGTTAGAAATTTACAACTGTTGGAAGACCCAGTCAAGTCTTTGAGTTTACATTTACTCACAGATACAAATAAATCCTGTTTGGCATGGATACAAAAAAGTTATTATAGGACTGTTGGTTCCGCCCTTCCATTGTATTATGCCAGCATGGCCAATTTGCTGAATGTGATATGGATATTAGTGGAGGAAGGAGCAAATGTCAATGCTCAAGGTGGTGAATGGGGCAATGCTCTCCAGGCTGCTTCACATTGGGGAAGATCAGAAGTCGTGAGGCTTTTGCTTGAGAAGGGGGCAGATATCAATGCTCAAGGCAGTCAATATGGCAATGCTCTCCGGGCTGCTTCATATGGGGGAAGATCAGAAGTCGTGAGGCTTTTGCTTGAGAAGGGGGCAGATATCAATGCTCAAGGTGGTCAATATGGCAATGCTCTCCAGGCTGCTTCGTATAGGGGAAGAGAAGAAATTGTGAAGCTTTTGGTTGAGAAGGGGGCAGATATCAATGCTCAAGGTGGTCAATATGGCAATGCTCTCCAGGCTGCTTCATATGGGGGAAGTGAAGAAATTGTGAAGCTTTTGGTAGAGAAGGGGGCAGATATCAATGCTCAAGGTGGTTATCATGGCAATGCTCTCCAGGCTGCTTCATATTGGGGAACTGAAGAAATTGTGAAGCTTTTGGTTGAGAAGGGGGCAGATATCAATTCTCAAGGTGGTCAATATGGCAATGCTCTCCAGGCTGCTTCATATGGGGGAAGTGAAGAAATTGTGAAGCTTTTGGTTGAGAAGGGGGCAGATATCAATGCTCACAGTGGTTTTTATGGCAATGCTCTCCAGGCTGCTTCACATCTGGGAAGAGAAGAAATTGTGAAGCTTTTGGTTGAGAAGGGGGCAGATATCAATGCTCAAGGTGGTCCATATGACAATGCTCTGCAGGCTGCTTCATATTGGGGAAATGAAGAAATTGTGAAGCTTTTGGTTGAGAAGGGGGCAGATATCAATGCTCAGAGTGGTCTATATGGCAATGCTCTCCAGGCTGCTTCATATGAGGGAAGAGAAGAAATTGTGAAGCTTTTGGTTGAGAAGGGGGCAGATATCAATGCTCAAGGTGGTCCATATGGCAATGCTCTGCAGGCTGCTTCATATTGGGGAAATGAAGAAATTGTGGAGCTTTTGGTTGAGAAGGGGGCAGATATCAATGCTCAGAGTGGTCTATATGGCAATGCTCTCCAGGCTGCTTCATATGGGGGAAGTGAAGAAATTGTGAAGATTTTGGTTGAGAAGGGGGCAGATATCAATGCTCAAGGTGGTCCATATGGCAATGCTCTCCAGGCTGCTTCATATGAGGGAAGTGAAGAAATTGTGAAGCCTTTGGTTGAGAAGGAGGCAGATATCAATGCTCAAGGTGGTCAATATGGCAATGCTCTCCAGGCTGCTTCATATGAGGGAAGAGAAGAAATTGTGAAGCTTTTGGTTGAGAAGGGGGCAGATATCAATGCTCGAGGTGGTTATCATGGCAATGCTCTCCAGGCTGCTTTATGTAGGGCAAGTGAAGAAATTGTGAAGCTTTTGGTTGAGAAGGGGGCAGATATCAATGCTCAAGGTGGTTATCATGGCAATGCTCTCCAGGCTGCTTTATGTAGGGCAAGTGAAGAAATTGTGAAGCTTTTGGTTGAGAAGGGGGCAGATATCAATGCTCAAGGTGGTTATCATGGCAATGCTCTCCAGGCTGCTTCATATGGAGGAGAAACAGACATAGTAAAGTTTCTGGTTGAAAAGGGTGCGAATGTTAACATTGAAGGATGCAAATATGGGACTGCTCTGCAGGCAGCTTGTGTTGCAAAAGAAAAGGATCATTGTGATCATGGTTTTGATTATCTCAAACAGATAGAAATACTTCTTAATAATGGCGCAGATATCAATTCCCGAGGTGGTAGGTATGGAAGTCCCATTCAGGCTGCTGCTTTTCAAGGCAATCAAGAAATATTTGACCTGTTGATGCAGAGGGGAGCAGCTGCAATAGATCCTATTTTCACTGTATTTCAGGAGGATTCTAAAACTCCTTTTCCACTTATGGACAATGAACCAGCAGACCATCACATTTACTGCCCAGTCTTCTGGAATATGTAGCTTCACCTGTCCTACAATATATATAGAATTCAAAATGAAAGAGTGTCCTGACCAAACAGTGAAAATTTTCACTTCTGATTCTTTGCTTAGTGAGTCACATTAAACATGCTCTTGTACAACCAGTATGACAATTGTTGTGTATCTGTCTCTGTCTCCAGCTGTGAAATGAAATAGTTCTATTCAAATCACAAGCCACAAACCCCAAACACCTTCTGGAACTCAGGAATTCATAAACCATGGCAATGATATGATACAGCTGTAATTAATCTTGGTTGATGGCCTGTTTGAATACAAATAGAGTAGAAGACAGTGAGATTAGAAAGTGTCCAAATCTGTAAGAGCCTTCTTCATAAGTAATCAAGAGATGATGTTAGGTCCAATATTGAGAAAGGTACATACTGAACACTATTGACTACATACCTACATTATAGCTTCACAATCAGAAATAGGGGGAGAAATTTGAAGTTATAGAGGCATGAGCCACACGTCTAGAATGTAAAGGCAATGTCAAATAGCTACAAATGAAAGTGCACATCTTGTTAATATAAGTGTAATATGAAGATGATAAACAATGAGCAATGGACTGTAGACTGTGGACTGTGGCACTGATTGTTGGAACTGAGGCCCGAGTTTCTGTTTCATATATAGAACCACAGAACCATAGGACAATGAAACCACTGACAGCACTAGTTTCATCAAGACTCAAGTTCTAAACTAACCTAAACTCCCAATTATATAAGAATCAGAATTCAGATAGATGAGATATGTAGATGCATGCTCTGGCATCTGCCGCCATCTATTGCTAAATTCTAACATCTATAGATTTAGAGTAGATGTATTTATATTGTGGTGGCCTGTGGCCACTGGCAGGCTATATATAACGTCTACACCTGGCATGGCATGTGGTGAGTAGAGGACTACATACACCATGACATGTGTATTTCTTAGTACTTGCGCTTCATTCGTCATGAGTGTTCACAGTTGCCAATTGGACAGTTGGTCAGTAATCAGTCGGTAGTCAGTACCGGTGCACCTCCAAATCCAAATCCAAATCTGGTGTTGGTGGCAATTTACTTCATCTCCATGTTCAGACAATGAGTGCATCTCCATCATGGGTGGGGAACTTGAGTATACTTTTATACTTTATTACTTGTATCTGAATCAGAGCTGAGGTTTGAGCCCGACGGTATACACTACTACTAATAAGTAACATAATTGTAACAACCCATGGCCTGATGCTGCATAGCTAGATGCAACGCACATGGAGTCTAAGTATGTAGGCGTTGATATCCCGAAATACAGTAACATAATTCTCTTGAACAGTCAAGGGTCAACAGTCCGAGTCAACTAATTCAACCCTCGATATGTATCAGAATTTGTGCAGTAGATCTGTATATATGCTGTCAAAGTCTAAGAAAGGCCCAGACAAGCCAAACTTCCCAACCTGGCCAAACCAAAAAACAAGTTCCAGAATCCAAATTCTGAATCCAGACACAGGTACTGACCAGTACTGGCAGAATGAAGTTTTGGAATTTCTGTCATACTTGATGATGAACATATATTTATGTATGTGGATGGAGTATAGAAAGTGCATGGCATAGCACATAGTTGACGTTTCTTTTGTATAATTAGTGGCACTGTGCCCGCTGCTTCTTCTGCGTAGAAGCAGGTAGGAGTATTCCTTGGCTGATGGGTCCAGTGACCAAGGGATCTCTTTGAAAAAGTTCCTGGCTATTATTGGACTTGACTCGAGTGGAGAGGTCATGACAGTGTTGTGGTTAACCCTTAAGCCTTAATTAACTCAAGGCCTTAAATAGTTAACAAAATAAGACCTAACTTCATTGGATTCAGACCTTAAGGGTTAATTAAGGCTTAGAATCTCCACGTGATCATATTTCTGTAAAGCAATTTTCTTTTGGTGGACTTACACACATCACTACTCTATATCATGGCTTTCTTGCAGCCTCCAAATTGACTTGGAGGGTGTGAAAGTGGATTGCATTAAAACCAGGGAACAGGCTAGACATACACAAAGTGGGACATATACTGAAGAGCAGCTACTGATGGAGTTGTTACAGCAGGAGGCAGAAGAGGAGATACCTGATGATACAGCTTTAGAGGGATCTGGTGATGAGTATGATGGGTAAATCTCTCTCTGAAAAATTTCATCTTAAACTGATCTTAATTAAACTTAATTAAAAATGATTATTAACTACTTAAGGGCTAACTTGTCTGAGTGCCCTTAATTAAGGCCTTAGCCACAACACTGGGTCATGAGTCTGGAGCTCAAACACTGGTATCCATCAGACTCTTGTAGTGTACATGAAGATGGTGTCAGGTGCTGTCAAAGCCATTCATAGTACTTGGACAGGGAGACCATATGCACAGATGAATGTACGGGGAGGTTTTCTTTTTTGAATTTGAATTTCACGTTTGATGTTTCACCCTCTCTACCTCCACCAGGTGTAATCTCGGACAATTGCCATACGGAGCAGCGGATCATAGGACCCAATCAGAATGCTGTCAACCCCACAATGACCAATTGAATGGTGTTACGTAGTAGGTTGGGGTTTTTAAAAAAAGTGGAACAAGGAAGTCACAACATGACAACTGACAATGATGTTGTTAATGCTAGGCTTTGGCTTGGGGTCGTTGCTTCAACATCTGCAGTGCCGAGTTCATTGGCGGTGATTAGCTCTGCATTGCCACCCTCATTGTCGTCCTCTGCAGTGCTGTCTATTTCTATTCTGACTTCTGCATCTGCGTCAGCTTCCAGCCTGCCTACTGTTGTCTCGTCTGAGGCTCCTTTGTCAGCGTCTGCATCTGCATCAGCTTCCAGCATGTCATCTTCAGTTCCTTCATCAGCATCTGCACCTCCCTCCAGCCCTTCCTCCGACATCCCCTTCCCTCCACTCAGTGCCCCCATCAACCGTCACCTCATCCCCATCATCCCCTTCAATTTCACCCCCTTCCCAATCCCATCCCACCAGCCCACCTCCTCCATCTTCATCCACACCAACCCTCTCTCCCCTCCTCCCATCTTCTACTTCTCCTCCCCAACCTCCAGTACCAACCCCCCTACTATCCCCATCAGGAAAAGCCTCATATACAAATTCATCCAAAAAGTAGATAAAATATGCAAAAGATGTCTTAAAAATGAATGAGATTGCCTAATTAGTCAATTTATGCTCCTCATGCAAGTCCTTTCTTGAGTTGTGAAACTTTGGCCAGATTATGCATGAGTTATACATGATTATGTGTAAGTTTGACATTGCTCATGCTTATTATTGTAATAATTGTTCACAATCTATTCAGGTTATAATGCAGAAACACTTGCTATTGGACGTGGCTAAGGGCTACAAGAAAAATGGACTACAAGAAAGACAGGCTACAAGAAAGACAACACTACATATGACAGAAGACGATGAGACTTTACACGATGGCAACACAACAGTCATGACTTATACACACTCCCCTGCTCAAACCTGCGTATAGGCAGCACATAGGTATGATCGCTAAGCATAGGAAGAAAATGAGAGACCAAAAGACAGTGGGTGGGTAGTAGAAGTAAAAACTGTATGCACTCACTGTGAACATGGTTGTTATTGCGTGGGTCAGAGTAAAAAGTTGGCAGTTGGTGGTTGAGTTGTGGGTGATACAGGCATGCTGAGAGAGGAAGGGAACCTGTGGAGTCTAACATAGTCCTGTGACTGTGTTTGTTGACAAGCCTTTGACAGCAACTGTACAGTTCTTCAGCGGAGTTTCAATTACTCTATTTGGAAGATGTCACAGCCATTCCTTCTTCGGGTTAGGTTAAGCTACTTCGCAAATGAAGAAGTCTGTGTGCATGCGTCGTTCGCTCAATGGGCCTTTTTTTTGTTAGTTGCTTCTTGTCTACATTATCCATCTGCCGCATCTGTGCTTTTCCTTTCTGTGCCCTACCTTGCCAAGAACCAGTGAAGGCAAGTGTGAAAGATGACCTAAAGGTAGTACCAATGTATATTGTCTGTAAAAAATGACGCCCTTACAGATGCTCAACTTACAAGTGAAGGTGAAGGCATAAAAGATGATCTAGAGGGATTATAAATGTGCATTGTCAGTAAAAACACATCTCGGAATGTATTCTAGCTATGTCCTGTACTTATACACCCTGTCCTGTATTTTGTCCCCTACACATGCATCAGGAAAAGCCTTATATACAACTTCATGCAATAACTGTATAAGTATGCTTTTTGTGTATGAGAGTGCATGAGTGTGCCAGAAGTTGTATAACTTATACCTCACTTTGCATAAATTTTGACATCCATTGAATAACTATGCATTTATCACAATTTTATGCATCCTAGTGCATACAGTATGCTCAAATTTGTATCCGTTCTTGCAAGCAAAAATGGTAAAATTCCAGTTAGATCAAGTTCATGGAGTGTGTAGCAGAAGGTACCTCTACACGCGTAACATGGTGCATGTAGTATATGTATACATAGCTAGTTTAGACTGATTCTCTCCATGATAAAGATGTAGGGCAAGGGTAGGGCACAGAAAAGGAATGCACGGACACAGCGCATTGATAAAGTATCACAGTAGACAAGTGACAAAAAAGCCAGTTGAACGAACGACGCATGCGCACACGGACAGACGGAGGAGTGTCAGTTCTTCATTTGCGAAGTAGCTTAACCCTAACCCAAAGAAGGAATAGCCACGAAGTCTTCCGAATAGAGTAATTGAAACTCCGCCGAAGAACTGTACAGTTGCTGTCAGCTTGTTGTCAACAAACATAGTCACAAGACTATGTTGACTTTCTCTCCACTCGCAACGTGAGTCCGAGACTCCAGGAGGTTCCCTTCACATTCCTCATAACTCATCATGCCTTACATGCCAGTTGACAGTTAGAGAAAACATTCATCGTTTTTTATCACAATCTCAGCGCTCGAAGTCATGCCTGTATCACCGAGAACTCAACCGCCGACTGCCAAGTGTTTACTCTGATCCACCCGTTAACAACCGTGTTCTTGGTGAGTGCTTTACTTCCATCATCCACCCACCGTCTTTCGGTCTCTCATTTCCTTCTTACACTTAGCGGTCATACCTATTGGTTGTTTCCGCTACTAGGAAATAAGGCACGCGCAAGATTCCCTTTAGTACTCGTATGTGGTTGCCCCTGCCTACCTCATTTGAAGCTTGAACCATTCCTTTCCAGGTTCCCCTCCATTGTAGCATTTGGTCACTATAGCACTCGTGCGTTGTTGCCACCTGCCTGCTTTCCTTGGAGATTAACTATCCTGCCAGGTTCCCCTCTGTTGTACTGTTTGGACCCTCTCACCTCAGTGATGTCGTGACTCTTCTGCTCAGGTATGTCTTTTTTTGGATATTTTGCGTATTGACGCTGACTGATAGCTACGTTGTACAAGGTGGTTTTCTCATCAGCATTTGGCTCGTAGCTAATGGCACCCTGGTATGTCCACATCACCTGCTCTATTCTTTCCTTGCCTTCAACTAATGGCACTTCCTATATGCAGGCTTGAGCAGAACAGTGTACAGGTTGTGGCCATTGTATTGTTGTCATGTTGAGTCTTGTGTTGCTGTCATGTAAAATGTCGTCGTCTTCTGTCATATATATAGTATTGTCTTTCTTGTATCTTTCTTGTAGTCCGTCTTTCTTGTAGCCCTTAGCCACGTTCAATGACAAGTGTTTCTGCATTATTTACTTGAATAGATTGTGCACATTGACTACAATGATAAGCATGAGCAATGTCAAACTCACGCATCATCTTTTATAACTTATGCATAATCATGCATAACTCTTGCATAATCTTGCAAAACTTTCGCAACTCAAGAAAGGACTTGCATGAGGAGCATAAATTGACTAATTATGCAATCTCATACATTTTAAAGACGTCTTCTGCATATTTCATCTACTTTTTGCATGAATTTGTATATGAGGCTTTTCCTGATGTGTCTTGGACTGTGTCTTGTACTCCTGAGTTCCCGTGTGTTTATGGTCACCCGTTTTTGAGAAGTGTTATGGCTGGTGTGGGGAGTTTGATGTGTAGTTATAGTACATGGTTTCCTTCCAAGTCTCGTTCCCATCTCCCCTTCTATGTAGGGCTCCTAGTGGATCGGATGATCCGGTGCCTATCCAATGATGAGGCCTCGGATTTGGATGGCGGATGGACGTCTGGAGGTGCACTATCTGGCAGATACCATCCGTCCATCCGTAGTTCATCGTCAGATGGTTGAAGTATGTGAGAGGTTCAGAGGGTATATGATGTCGGATTGGCAAGCTACATTGAGTACATTTGGGATGTGAGTCACCTTTGTCTTTGTTCTTTGTTCTTCATCTTAATTCTCTTTCTCCTCCTCTTCGTGGTCGCCTTCCTTGGTTTTACTCCCTTCTCTCCCTTCTCATATTTGTCTTCGTCGACCTGATGCTAACTTTGTTGCTCACACAGATGACAATGCCCTGTGACATTACATTCGACTCTGGAGACTCTTATTTCGGAGGGAATTTAACAGAGTATGTAAAGAATGGGACGATTCTGGAGGAGAGGGTAGATATGGGTGAGTGTTTTTTTTTTTGTTCTTCTTTAATGGCTTGGTTTTTTTTTGGGGGTTTTTTGTTACTTGGTTTTTTCGGTGGGAGTTGGTTGTGTTTTCGTGTTTTCGTTTTCGTTTCTCTCTTTATGCTTTCGGTTTTTTTGGCTTCAGGATGGGCTGGAGGTATTGGGTGGTGTGGGTGTTTTGGTGTTTGGCGTTTGGGTGGTTTTGTTGGTTTTGCAACAGGGTGGAGGTGTTGGCAGACATAGAATGTTGGTTTCTGGCTTGCTGGCTTTTGGTTTTTTGTTCTGGCTTCTGGCTTCTCGTTTCCATCTTTCATTCTTGTTCTCATTATCGTTCATGGATTTCTCTTTCTTTTGGAGGTGGATGCATACGGGGTGGGGTTGGGAGATGGATTTGGTGAGTTGGGCTTAATTGAGGCTTATGGCTTTTTGGTTTTCATTCTTGGTTTTCTCTTTCTTTTGGAGATGGATGCATACGGGATGGAGGTGGAGGTGGGTATGATATGGGGTATAGGGTATTTGGTGCAATGCTGTCGTTGTCATTGTCGTTGTCACCGTATCTGGATATTGCGAGTTGGACCTTGGAGTTGAAGAGTTGGGCTTACGGCTTGTGGCTTTTTTCTGGGTTTCCAGTTTTGGTCTTGGTCTTGGTTCTCTTTCTCTTTTTTTTTCTTGTTTTAAAAAAAAAAAAAATTTCCCCTGAGTTTATGAGGAGAAAGCAACAATGACGAGTAACAATGACGTTGGGGATGGCAGATAGGGACTGTCACTGGTGCCGTCATCATCAGCTTGTCATCTCCACTAGGTGGTGGTCAATGTTGATGTATGACATGGAGGAAGAGGAATTTCGGTTTATTCATGGAGTGTTGGGTTAGATCACGTAAACTCTTTCTGTCTGTGGCTGTTTAGGCTGGGCTGCTGGACGACATCAGGTGGGCAGTGTTTGGGTGTGATTCTCAGTTTCAACCTATGGGCTTGCTTTCATTTTTTCGCTTTTCGCTTTTCGTCTTTTTGTTTTTCTTTTAAGCTTCTCATTTCCACAACGATCACTGACCAACTTCTTTCTTCTTTCAACAGCAACCCATATCCTAGCAGCCTGGTACCTAGCTCACCAGGACTCCCCCTCCTACCCCCCAACCAACTTCAACGCCTTCAACATCCCCGACAAAGCTACCAACGAGCATGTCAATGTCCAAGCCGACCACTACAGAATTGTCCATGAAATTGGTCGTGCAGGGATTGTTCTTCTTAAGAATGAGAAGCCTAAGCAAAAGTTCCCCCATACGGATACGCATTTGGGCAGACCTGTGTTACCATTGACAGGGAGGGAAAGAGCAGTGCTGGTTGCTGGCTTGGATGCTGCGCTGCAGAGGGGGGGGGCTGAATATGTTTAGTGATCAGGGAGGGAATGAGGGGATTTTGGCAATGGGGTGGGGAAGTGGGTGAGTGGATTGTCTCTTTCTGTTTTTTTTCTTTCTGCTTCTTTCTACTGTTGCCATTGGAGCCAAAGGGGATTCCAATTACGTTGGCCGGCGTTGGTGTTCGACATTGGCGTTGAGGACGTGATTTCTATTGTTTTTGTTTCTCTTTTCTTCTCCTCAATGTACTTGACACTAACCCCCCCCCTCTTTCCCTCTTCAGAACTGCCCAATTCCCCTACCTCATTTCCCCCTACGAAGCCCTCCAACACTGTGCCCTCTTCAATCACTCCATCGGTACCCTCTTCGACTGGCAATTCAACGACTTCACTCCTAGTGCCCTCACTTCCCTATGTTCCCAAGCTGCTCATAAAGATGCTGCTCTCATCTTCATCAACTCTGATTCTGGGGAACAGTACTTCAGTCCCAATGGAAACGAAGGAGATATGAAAAACCTAACAGGATGGCGTAATGGCCATACCCTCATCCAAACAGTCGCTTCCTGCTGACTTGACACAGATGACAATGCTTGGCGACATCACATTTGACTCTGGAAACTCTTATTTTGGAGGGAATTTAACAGAGTATGTAGGGAATGGGACGATTCCAGAGGAGAGGGTAGATGATCCAGTCCATAGCGTAGATATGCTGCACTGTATACTACAGTAATGACTGATGTGCCTGTCTGCAGAACATGCAGTAATCACTTGTGAGGCAAGCACTCCAGAGTGCTGGATATTACTGGGACATTGCTGAATCTGCATCCATCAGGATGCTTTCCAGCTACATCCAGTAATATATGCAGCATTGTTTGGTAAGCCTTCTCTCCATCCACAATTAGCTCACCAGTGCCTCATGTTGACGCTCATCATTAATCAGTGTTGATAAATACTTACACGGAATGTCAGTCAGGATCTTGCAATCCAGGATTTAGCCCTCCAGTGGGATCCACCGTGGAATCCTTTTGCCAAATAGAAATTTCCTTCTAATCCACTGGCAGCCATGTGCCGTGCTGCCACTTCCTCTATTTGGCTTCCTCATATGGCCATATTTTACACTTTTATAAAAACCATTAAATGGCTTACAGCACAGCAATATGCCAACATACAGACATGCATGTTGCGTTACCTGGGGAGCAGGAAGACACCCCTGGCTGACTTCAAAACCAAGGAGGCCCGTGACCTTTTTGTGGAATGCTTCCAGAACCCCGCAAGCATGAACTTCTCAGTCAGAAGAGAGGAACTCCAGACTGGTTCCTCCATGGATTTCGAAAACATGTTGCTGCATCACGTCTTGGGTCAGGATTGGGAGGAAGACATCAAATCCCTCATCCTATATGCGGATGCAGACTTCAGCATCATGCACAACACGCTCGTCACATACAATAATCTCTTGAAGGGTACATCCAAACACGTTGAGGATAGTCGGTTCCAGAGCACGTTATGCAGTGCACTAGGAAAGGGCTTGTGGGGATACCTGAAGAAGAACAAGGTCTTGGACACGCTAGATCTGAAGACATGGGTCAAGACAGTCAAGACGCTAGATGCAGAATATTGCAGATATGTTCGTCCAGAGCAGGACTGGCTTTATCGAATCGAGAAGGCTCTAAAGTCAGGTTCAGGCTCCACCACTTCCCATGCAAACAATGTCTCCTCAGCCCCCACTGCCAGTGTCTCCTCATTGTCTCAAGATCAGTGCTGCATGCCTCATGCAGTTGCAGCTGCACTTGTGTCTTCCTCAGCGTTGTTTCCTACCAACAGGGCACCATACATGTCTGAAGTCCGTGCATATCCTGGCCAGATGCAGCTGTATCATGAAGGACACCTCTGCTTCAAGTGCAGAGTGGCGAACACAGACCATAGGGCTTCAGAGTGTCCACATGGTGTGGTCACTCCAGCTCTCACTGTGCCTAACAGGCCATTGACGAAGGACGACATCAAATATGCTAACGAAATATGGAAGAAGTACAAGGCACAAGTTTCTTCAACGTGCTACTGAAGAGGACTCCAGCTCTGGTCGCAGCCACAACTCCCTGTACCAGCTCCAATTTGGTTGTGGACAATATTGACACCTTCCTAGAACAGGTGGAGAGAGGTGCAAATCCTGTCTCTGCAGTATTCCCAAATGCCCATTTGATGTCCGATGCAGACCTATACTCCAATTCTCACAGTCGCCATTGCTCTGCCTTGTGGTCTCCCATGCATGTCCCAGGTCGTCGAAACTGCTGTTCATCAACGTATGACGACTACAACAGCTCTCCCTCTCCAGATGCTCATTGCAGACGCTACAGTCCATCACCTTCATGTCATTGTCGCACCTCAACTGTGGCTGCCCTGAACAATGCCATAGAAAATGAAGATGAGGAGTGGCTGACAGCTGATGGTGCCAAGACTCCTGAAGTTAATGGGCCTGGACCTGACATGCAGCACACTGTGGTAAGTGATGCCCCTCTATGTCTGCCTTATTTGAACTTGTGTGCTCTGCTTGATGGGCCTGCCATTTCTTCCCTGATCCATGTCTCCTTGCTCCTTGATTCCGGCTCACATATTGTCTTAATCAGGGATGATCTCGTCACCCAACTTGGTCTGCGGCAATTCAAGTTGCCTTGTCGTGAGGTCATTGGTGTTGCAACAACTGATTCTTCTTCACCTGGAAGTACAACCACTTCGCATGAATTTGTTAAGATACGTGTTTCAGACCATTTTAATACTTGGATTTCTCAAACAGTCTGAGCTATCATTTCCCCGTCTCTATGTTCCCCGATGATTCTCAGCATTCTGTTTCTTTCACATAATAACCTGGCACTGGACTGCGAGACGCGCACCTGTATAGATAAAAAGTCTGGCATTGATATCTTGGACGTGAAGGAGTCTGCAGAGAGACTTGCTTTGACGTGTTGTGATAAGCATAGCCCAAAACTGAAGAGAGTGGACCATTGTAAATTACATTTAGCAGTCATTGATGAATTGAAAGTGTTCCATCGTCGTAACCCTAGGCTCCAGGCATCTGACTGTGTACACCCCGTGGACATAGTAGCTGCTGCAGTGAAATTGAGACTGGAAGAGATGGAGTTGGCTGCAGATTTGCAGGCCCATTCAGACAAGTTGAAGAACAAATATGCTCCAGTCTTTGAGAAGATTCCTCACATATCGGAGTTGCCTACAGATATATTGTGTTCTATTAAACTGAAAGATGCTAACAAGACCTTCCAAGCCTGTGCTTATTCCTCACCATGCAAATATAAAGAGGCATGTTCTACATTGATCCAGGGCCATCTTGAGTCAGGTCAGATCAGACCTTTGTCTTTGGCTACCACCTCACCAGCATTTCTGATTCCAAAGGCAGACCCCAATGCCCTCCCTCGCTGGGTCAATGACTACTGAGTGCTGAATGCAAATACTGTGCCCAATCACCATCCCTTACCCCATATCAAGGATATATTGGCAGACTGTGTGAAAGGTAAAATCTGGGGGAAGATGGATATGACAGACTCATTTTTCCAAACTCGGTTAGATGAGGCATTGATTCCCCTGACAGCTGTCAACATGCCATTGGGCCTGTACGAATGGGTTGTCATGCCCATGGGAATCTGGAACGCACCAGCAATTCACCAGTGTCGGGTGGCGACTGCACTTCGAGAATACATTGGAAAATTTTGTCATGTATGCCTGGATGATATTATAATATGGTCCAAGGATGAGGATGAGCACACCAGGCATGTCGAGCTGGTCCTTGAAGTGCTAAGCGCAATAAATTATATTGCAACCCCAAGAAATGCAAGTTCTTTCAGATCGAGATTGACTTCTTGGGCCACCATATTTCCTGACGTGGCATTGAGGCTCAGAGTAAGAAGTGTGATGCTGTGCTGCACCTTCCTAGGTCGCATTCTGCAGCTGCTGTACGTAGATTCCTCAGGATGGTGAGGTTCATTGCGAGATACCTACACAACCTGGCAGAATACACACATGTCTTGACCCCCCTAACAAAGAAGGAGTGCAACAAAGTCTTTCCCAAATGGACCAGCGACCATGAAAAGATGTTCATTCACATCAAAGAACTTGTGGTAGAATGTGCTGCCTTGACAACAATTGACAATGCTAACCCTGGCGATAACAAGATTTTCCTGGTTTGCGACACTAGTAATTGGCATACAGGTGCGATTTTAGCGTGGGGCCCGGATTTAAAGTCTGCCAAACCAGTGGCATTTGATTCAGCACAGTTGTCTGGTGCGGACTTAAATTACCCGGTTCATGAGAAGGAATTACTGGCTATTATACGTGCACTAAAGAAGTGGCAGGTGGATTGCTTAGGGATGAAGATGTTTGTGCTCACAGATCACAGAACCTTGACAAATTTCCAGGGTCAGAAGGATTTGAGCACGCATCAAATCTGATGGCAAGAGTTCTTGAGCCAATATGACTTGGACATTGCATACTTGCCTGGGGATGAGAACACTGGGGCAGATGCATTATCCCGAATTTCCCCATATGCTCTGCCTGGTGAAGCCAAGGAGAAGATCCCGATGCGTGTATTCAAGTTCTGGAAGAATGCTTCCGCTGCTGCACCAGTCATGTCGATATTGGCAGACAAAGAATATCTTGAAAAGATCAAAGTGGGGTATCAAGATGATGAATTCATAAGGAAGCTTGAGAAACTACCAGCGCTGTCCCCAGGGATTGAAAAACATGGTGGACTGTGGTTTGTAGCAAACCGTCTAGTTATTCCTGCCAGTGGTGACTTGAGGGAGACTTTGTATCGGCTGGTGCATGATAACACAGGCCATTTTTGGGGGTGATAAATGCCACGTGTTCCTGCCTAATATGCGGAAGAACTTAATCAGGTCTTATGTACCTTCTTGCGCGGAGTGCCAACGAAATAAAGGACTGACCGCAAAGACACTGAAAGGGCTGCTACATCCGTTACCCGTTCCTGATGGTCCCCTCAAAAGCGTAGCCTTAGACTTTATTGGTCCTCTGCCAGAGGACGAAGGATACAACTGCATCTTGTTGATGACTGACAGGTTGGGTGCAGACTTGAGGATTGCACCTACTAGGACAGATTCCACAGCAGAGGATTGCACACTAGTTTTCTTCAACGAATGGTATTGTGAAAACGGGTTGCCTAGCAAGTTGGTATCAGATCGCGATAAATTGTTCGTGTTGAAATTCTGGAGAGCCTTCACTGCCCTGACAGGTGTTAAGTTAAAAATGTCCTCAGCATTCCACCCGGAGACTGACAGTTCCTCAGAACGCTCAAATAAGACGATTAACCAGTCCCTACAATATTACGTGTCTCGTCAACAAAGGGCTGGGTCAAGGCCCTACCCAAGGTCAGGTTTGATATAATGAACTCGGAAAATTCAAGCACAGGAATGTCCAGACTGGGAGGTCTCCCCATGTCCTGCCTCAGCTTGTCCCCACAGAGTCAGCAGGTGGTATTGATACTACAGAAGTCAAGAATCCACGTGAATTTTTGAGTCGGATGGCTGATATTGAGCAAGACGCTCGGGACGCATTATTTGCAGCTAAAGTAACACAGGCCATGCAAGCAGATAAGCATCGGGGCTTGCCTCCCATCTTTAAAGAAGGGGATATGGTCTTGTTATCAATGGCTAATCGGCGTCGTCAGTACACTCAGAACGGCCAGCATCATGTGGCGAAGTTTTTTCCGAGATTTGACAGTCCTTACAAAGTGATCCGCGCTCATCCAGAAACAGACTCGTATACATTGGACTTGCACAATATGCCGACTGTCTTTCCTATATTCTACATTTCTCAGTTGAAGCTGTACAAGCCAAACGACAATCTAGAATTCCCTGGTCGTGCTTGCGATCTGCTGCCAGAACCGGTGATGGTGAATGGTAGGCCTGAACATTTTATTGACCACATTGTTGACTCCCATCGACAGGGACGTGGTTGGCAGTTCTTGGTCCGATGGGTTGGTGAAGGTCCCGAAGGTGATCAATGGGTCCCATTCTCTGAAATCCGCGATTTCACATGCGTGGATGAATGGGCTGGACAAGGTGGCGCAGGCCCAGAAGAAATGTTCTTGGACTCGACAACTAAGAATTGAAGTTGTAATTTTTTTCAGCTCCCTCTTACATCAACATCAATCCGTTTCAAAATTATGTGTCTAACCCTCAATTACTTACTTATTATGTTTGTCCTGCAGTAGATTATATTCTGTTTCAAAATGGAGAGGAGTGTAAACATAGATCCCGTTTACAATACGATCACATGTAGTGACAGTACTATTTATACCAGTAGTCACACTGTACCTTTTTTCTTATCTTTTTCTTTCATCTTCCAAATACAACATGTTCTAGATTCTTGCCTCGTTCCTCCTCTCGCTTAGTGTTCCAGTCCGACGACTGGTTTCCACATGGGTAGCTTGCGTCTCTCTACAGAAAATGCCATCGGCAGCATCGCGTCGGGACTCGGCGGTCGCATCAATCGGAATTTGGGGCCGGGCACAGCCGTTTGGGGCTTATGCGTTCGCATTTTGTTCAAATGGATGCATATCATATACATACAGAATACATTAAGTACTTGAGTATGCCATGCTCTCTTGATTGGGTCCAATTTACATGAATGGTTATATCAAACCTGGATTACCCGATTAGGCAGGTTGTGTCGTTCGCCATGGTTTATACCATTTGGTGCACACCTATATGCAAGAACAAGTGATGTAGTGGTCGAGTGTGTTTTTAAGAGAATAAAAGGCTTATTTTTCCCCCCATTCCAAATGATTTTTGGGCACCAAATGAGAATTTGCAGTGAATGAGGGGCAATTGTGGCTGAAAGATAATCATGCGTTATAAATACTGGAGCGTGTAGGATCTATACCACCTACAGGTAGGCGTATTTACCTTGCTTAAAATTGGATGCAGATAAGTAGCGCCAACTGGCTGCATTCATAATGCTCGTCATTAATTTGACATTCACATGCTTTGTCAATACTATCTGGCCTGAACTAATAAGATCACTGCCAGAGCCCAAAAATAAGAACTGGATATACATATGGACTTGACTTTTAATGTTTGCCCGAAGTATTAATGTAACCCGGGGAGTCTAGCATGTGATGTATATGTTTGAGCATTTGGATGAAGCACTTTATTGAAGTTTCTGCATCACAATCGCTTTTGTGAGTCTACGAGTCCCAAATATTAATGGAATCACTGGATCATCTTATATTATTATTTAATACCATACTTGGAACATTTCTTTATATTTTGACAATTTTTAAAGTACCGAATGGTACTTCTAATCCAAGACGAATGTCCCAGATTGACCATTTTCTGAGATTTTTGTGTCAACGTGCAGATATCTCTCGCAGAGTAAATTACCGCCTCCCCAAAAATATTCAGCGTGTACTGATACATATCCAAAGACTCTACCAAACTTCTCCGAGGTCAAAATTGCTTTGGTTGATACACTACGAGTCGAAGCAAAGACCGAGATGGCGCGCTAAGCGCCCACAAAATGCGTGGGAATCTATTGTGAGGTGTACGACTTTTATTCAACTTTCATTCTCTTTGGACATTTACTATGCCTCTGAAGTTGCTTATGTGCTGAGTGATACTATAAATCAATAGTGCATCAACAACTGCCTCGAACAGTGGACCGAGCACATGAGTGTGCATGGTACAACGACCAAAACGACTGTAATTAGATCCTAATCTGTAAGATCAAAAGTCTGTAAGACCGAAAAATGACTGTAATTAGACTGTAATTCAACACAGTTCCAAACTTGGACGACAATGTGTCATCATTGCAGTCATCCAACTGGATCTAGCAGGCTTGCTGGATATTCAGATGAATTTTGTGGCGTGTGAAGTTCACGTGGAAAGACCACAGCTGTAGCTGTAACTGCTACACATAGTATACTGATAGTACTCTGCTGGGCACAATGCGTAGTTTGTAGAGGCTTATCTGTACCTATATTATGGTATGATACTATGCATAGTGAATCACTGTTCCACCCCATACCATGCATAGTATATTACATTTATTTTTGCCACTGTGCCCCTTAGGGGGCAGTAGGGCGGGTTTTTCTCACACCTCAAAATTTGATGGGAGGTGCAGGCCGTCGATAGGGCCCTGAATCTGCAAATGGAATAGGGGTAGTAGCTGTGGCTGGCACAGAAAATGCAAAATAAATTCCTGGAGCCGGCAATGAAAGGTGATATAAGTATATAAGAGAATGTATTTTGGGTCACTGAATCTAAATATCCAATCAGATTCGCAATACCTGCAGTGGTTATAGAGATATGGCCAAAATACTGTCCAAAATACAGCAAAAGAGCAGGATGGGTACTGGCCATTGCATCCAATCAGCTCTGATTATTATGCAAATTGGTAGGATACTGCTTTTGGATTCTATAGACTTGGGAATAACATTTATTTTATTATATAATCAATTTCTAGTGAGATATCTTCAATTTACTCTCAAAAAAGTGAAAAATTTGGGATGGCCATGGACACTGCATGTTATAGCATCTAATATAATTATGGATATGCTTACTAGGGTATTTTTTGTCCCTGAATTGGAATATCCACTTGGATAAGCTCTATATTCTGTGGTTCTGGTGATATGGAATACTTACCCCTAAATATAGGTACCTGTGGCACCCACAAATATGCAACTTATAAATTTGTGTGAGAGGGTGGATAAATGTTCATTAATACTTTCAATCAGAATATAAAGTCATATTCTTCATATCTTGAAGATACAAGACTCTATTTTCAATTTATTTCCCAAAAATTGCCACAAAAGCGAAAAAAGTGAGATGGCCATGGAGAGAGCATGGTATGGCATCCAATACAGCTATTTATATGTCTATTAAAGTAGTCCAGGTCCTTGAATCCAAATATCCACTTAGATTGGCTCCATAAGCTGTGGCTACTCTGCTATTGAAGACTTACCCCCAAGCATGGGTACCTGTGGCACCTGTAAATATGTATCTTAAAAAACTGTGGAGATAGGTGGATAGCTGTTTATTAAAGCCCCAAACAAGAATATGAGGTCATATGCTCCATATCCCCAAGATCCAAGGCTCTATTCCCAATTTATTACTCAAAAAGCGAAAATAGTACCTTTTGGAACCATATACATGGGCATATCTCATTCCAGAGGTTACTGGAGGCGCTCATACTATGTATTTCATCTTTTAGTACCACTTAAAAGATGATCAGCCATCCAAAATATCTAGCAGATGTTCTAGGTACATGCACCAGGTTAAAGTCAAACTGAGTTGCACATAATGATACTTATAGCACTTAAGGCTATATCTGAACATGTCTTTCAGTGAGAACATCCAAACTGCCAGTAACGCAAGGATTATGGCTTAGAATGATGGGAGGGTAGTCAGAATGCCAGTCCCAAAGCCGAAAGATAGGTATATGTGTCAATGAAGGTGGAAATTAGGGCTATCTTTGCTGTCTGGGGAATAAATTGAGAATAGAGTCTTAGAACTTAGGGATATAGGTGATATGACTTCATATTACTGTTTGGGATATCAATCAAGACTTTTAAACCCACTCAACCTATTTTATAAAGTACATATTTGCAGGTGCCACAGGTACCCACGTTTGGGGGTAAGTCTTGAATAGCAGAGTACCCATAGCCTATAGAGCCAATCCAAGTGGATATTAAGATTCCATAACCAAATTTATCTTAGTAGGCATATCCATGATCATATTGGATGCCACACCATGCCCTGTGCATGGCCATTCCTCTTTGTCACTTTTGTGGCAATTTTGGGGAATAAATTGAAAATAGAGTCTCATTTCTTGAAGATATAAAGAACATGACTTTATATTATGATTGAGGGTATTAATGAACATTTATCCACCCTCTCAAACAAATTTATAAATTGCATATTTGTGGATGCCACAGGTACCTATATTTAGGGGTAAGTATTCCATATCACCAGAACCACAGAATATAGAGCTTATCCAAGTGGATATTCCAATTCATGGACAAAAAATACCCTAGTAAGCATATCCATAATTATATTAGATGCTATAACATGCAGTGTCCATGGCCATCCCAAATTTTTCACTTTTTTGAGAGTAAATTGAAGATATCTCACTAGAAATTGATTATATAATAAAATAAATGTTATTCCCAAGTCTATAGAATCCAAAAGCAGTATCCTACCAATTTGCATAATAATCAGAGCTGATTGGATGCAATGGCCAGTACCCATCCTGCTCTTTTGCTGTATTTTGGACAGTATTTTGGCCATATCTCTATACCCACTGCAGTTATTGCAAATCTGATTGGATATTTGGATTCAGCGACCCAAAGTACACCCTCTTATATACTTATGTCACTTTTCATTGCCGGCTCCAGGAATTTATTTTGCATTTTCTGTGCCAGCCACAGCTACTACCCCTATTCCATTTGCAGATTCTGGCCCCTACTGACCGCCTGCACCTCCTATCAAATTTTGAGGCGTGAGAAAAACCCGCTCTGCTGGCCCCTAAGGCCCTGCCTACCGCCACATCAAATTACCAGCTGTGGGAAAAACCTGCCAAATTTACTTAAGGTATACCATGCGTGGTATAGTAGAATATTGTGCACACAATGCATAGTATGAAAATAGCCATACAATGCATCATATGCTCACCCAAAGTATAAACAGAGAAAGGACTGTTGACTACGCATTGTGTTGTGTGAGTACTGCCTGTATACTATGCATGGCAGTTACAACTACTGGTGAAGACCAAGCTCCTTCGGCCAACCATCCAGCGGAATATCCAGATCAAATATACAGTACAATATTCAGCAAATATTGCAGAAGATGGTGATTATCCAGCAGGCTTGATATGCTCGCTGGATACCATGCTGGACCGCTCCCAACTTTCCATTGGTAATCTGCCGCTAATCGCAGGAATGGATGGCTACAAGATCTTTTTTTTCTATGTCAGGCCACTGGTTATCCAGGTACTTTCTCGGCTTTGTTAAAAGGCCTCTCAAGTGTTGAACAAGAATACAGATACCCATTTATCACCACTAATGGCACCGGCACCATAAATATATACTCAATCATTATCACACTTATTATATTTTATGTTTTGCCATATGTTTCAGTGTGGTTCTGGTTTCGGACAGCAAAGCATACAGTATACTAATACGACAGAGCCAAACGTGAAGGCAAACCGAAAGGTTAGGAATCTAGGATTGATGATCCGGAACCCATCCTCGGGAAACTCTCATACATCCAAAGAAAAGAACTGATCCTAGGTTTTCATGGGATTTCCAGTCCAGTGGAGAGAATCCCGCCTTGAGGACATCAAATCCAAGGGATGATGTCCAAGGCCTAAGTTCATCATTGTGGATAATGAGGAGCATGCTGTTCAGCGAGGAGCACACTTGTGGTAATGGCCGGAGATTGATACAGCACAATGTCCAGTCCAGTATACATGGAAATATATGCCTTTAGAAGCCATAGAACTACTGCATGTTCTGCAACCAGGCACAGCCAGTAGCACTGTAAGTGCTGCAGAACTTCTACACCATGTTGTGGATGATCTAGGTGAGTGTTTCGTTTTTGTTCTTTAATGGTTTTTAGGGGGTTTTGGTTTTGGTTTTGTTGTGTTTTCGTGTTTTCATAACTCTTTTATCCTTTCGTTTTTGGTTTCTGTTTTTGGTTTTGGTTTTGGTTTTGGGACGGGATGGACAGAGTGGACACAGAGTGTTGGGTGTTAGATGTTAGACGTGCACCCTGAGATGCGGCAATTTTGTAAAATACTAGGTTGTTCCTTAGTTAGCTTCATATAAAAAATGACGGTTATTTCTACGCTCACAACCAACTCCTTTATATAAAAGCCCTGCCAAATATCCTAGGGCCAAGACAGAGACTCATATGACCGGTGCTTTGGACATCATCCTATGGACCAAGGTCCATCTCTCGGACTCCCTTCCGAACTTGGCTTTAGTGTCGCAATCGGCTTGGACGGCCCCTTTCCAAAACGAGTATCTCGTTAGTAGTTGCTACTTGCTTTAATGTTTATGTACATACACCTACATACATACCCATGATTATTGTAGTCTGCAGGCGGGTTTGGTTGGGCACAGATTTGGGCATGGACATAAATATATGGACTTGCTATCATTTTGTACATATCAGTTACATTATGGACTAACGAACTACGACGAAACACTCTATGCCCCAGCGTCGTCTTCAATCAGAGGTAGGCTACAGGGCCCAGGGGTAGGCTACAGGGCCCAGGGGTATCAGGTTGTGGGGTTCATCTGAGCGAGATAAGAGCGCGGGAAGGGTAACCAAAACGCCGTTTACCGTTGACAGCTGCGGGCAGTGGGCGGGCGGTGTGAAAACAAGGATGCAAGAAAGAATAAAAATGTATCAGTTGGCACTAGTATGCATACGCAAACTAAGATGAAAGTTACTCACCTATTAACTTCCCTTTCTTAGGCATCTCTTACACTCCTACTTCTTCAGCCCATACCTCTCCATCTCCGAGTCTTCGCTCCCATAGCATGTCCGTCCTTGTCAGCTGTACTGCAAACTTGGTATTACCAATGAAAAAAGTCTTCCATGAATACAGGTGTCCATCGTTGTTTGTGGGTGGAAGCAGAAAAAGAGTAAAGTGGACAAGGAGTGGATCCCCGACTCCGACCGAAGGGAGGAAGAGGGAGTGTCCAACCGAGTGGAGCTGCCGTCACTGCCGAGCGGAGTTTGAATCTCGCTGGAGATCTCCGGAAGATGTCCATTTTTCTACTACCTGTGCAACAGCGAGAACTCGTCGTCGGCTTCTTTCAAGCTGTGTATTTGCTGCTCATGGTGAACTATTTCACAGTATAGCACACACCAGTACCAGGCCGTACGCGCAGTTCTTGATGATTGATAAATTGATCCGCGGGAACAGCTTTCATGTGACTTGTTCCTAATTCTCCGTCGTTCTCCGCGGTTCCATAGCAATCATTGGATTGGAAATTGGATTGGAAAAAAAATAGTTATATATCAATCCGCCTCATCTCAGAATTTGTTCATCACCATCCGCCATGAGACTCGTTGATTACCTTTGTGAAGCTGCTGCTGCTGATCCTATCTTTCTTTCTCTTCCAACTGAGAGTCTGTCTCAATATTTGGAACGACTGCCTGTCCTGGACCTTTGTCAAATACAACGTTGAATCGATCGCTATGCGCCCAATAAACAACTGAAACATACGCGAGCTGAACAAATTGCTAGATTTGTTTTTGACAATTTCTCTATGAGTAACACCAAATTGTTACCTACCGCTGAGCATCAATACCATGCAAAGTACCTGTTTGTAGACCAGAAACTTGGACCAGGCTTTAGTCATCTCCTTGGGGAGAAGGTGCTGTACGCCAAAGCAAGTCTGCCTATACTACTTACCTGGAGTCGGGGGTGGCGCACCTGTGCGCCGTTGAGATGGCCAAGAGTTGCGCTGGCAGTTTGGGCAGTTTGATGATGCGTTAGCGCGTCAGCGTCGGAGTTACAATTACGGACGAGTTTTCATCGAACAACCCTCCAATCAACCTCCAATGTTGCAGTATTACACACACAGATGTCTGGTGGTTACAGCTGAGAGCCTGAGACACCTCTGTATTCACAACAGGTGGTTTCTGACTCTCAAAATCAGCTGAGAAGGCCAAAACGGGCAAAGCGAATAAAAGTCGAACCCTTCACAATAATTCGCATGCTCTTTCTGGGCGCTTACAGACGCATCCCGGTCTCTGTCTCGCCTCGCGTTGGATCAAATTAGCGCATTTCACCTCGGAGAGGCTCGGGATAGCATTCAAAAATGTAACTGTACTTCATGAATATTTCTTGCGGCCACACAATGAGGAACACACAGTATATTTCCTTATAGATAGAAAACTGTCATAAAATGGTCAATTTGGGACACTCGTCTTGGATTAGGGTATCATGTGGTGCTCTTAAAATACCCATAAAATGCAGAGATGTTTAAAGTAGCATATAAATCAGTATTTAAAAGCCATCCAGCCATATTACAGCCACCCGAAATTGGTAGAGTGTTAAAAGTACTTGAGATGCAAAAACTTCCAAAAAAGCGAACATACAAAGATACCAATGCATGCATGACCTACTAGAATGTCCGACGTATATTGGCACTTCGAATGAAGACCTTTTTTTGAGTCATTAGACGTGTAATAATCTTATCTATGAGCTCTGGGCATGATAGAAATCAGTTTATGGAGCCAGAAAGTATCAGTGTACACTGTGAGTTATCATTAACGTTGAATTAACGTCAAGCTCTCCATGTATCAACTTGATTCTACCTATTTGGACACGAACGGTAGCCTAATGAATTCCAAATTGAACTACCAATTGTCGGTTTGGCTGGCATGTGCTGTAGAATTTATATCCGGTGTGGAGACTTTCAGTCACAATTGCTCTGCTCAACCGCGGAGTGATATTTGGTATCGATAAATCCACGGGAAGGATAAATTACCTTTTTGCATCACTGAAGAGAGTTACTGAATATTTAATTCCTCGCTTGCGAGTAGGTTTACACGGAATTGTACAAAACGGCGGGAACGGCGGGGCGCAGCAAACCGACCCGAATCGGCTGCAAAGTAACCGTACGTGACTATTGGGCTCAATTACACTGTCTCAGCGTCATATGTATGTGCTGTAGCATGCACGTATAGGTAACAATTTGAACGAATGTGCGATTAATGGTGCATAACGACCCGAGCTAAAGTGGGCAATGCCGAACCCAATCGACGTGGGAATCGAAGCTACCGAATATGGTACACCCGATTCCCTGAGCATTCCTATACAATTCCGTCCGTTCAATACATGTTTGTAGGTATACGCACCTACACACGGACATTACACAGTGCTATTTGGTGTTTTTTTTCATGTCTATAACAATTGGTGCAGGATCTGGATGCCGTGAGAGGATGTGGGCGGGTACCCAAGCTGGGCTGGAATAGTTCCAGGGGGCCAGGGGCGTCAAATAGCGCCCGAGTTAAAAGCATTTTCCGAGAGCCTCGATCATCATCGATGGCAGCCCATGGTTATGCCGATGGAATGGGCGGGTGCCCAAGCAGGGCGGGAATATTCCCGGGGTGGCCCAGAGCATTTTGGGAAAATCCCCGATGATAATCTTGCTTTTTATCTACGTATGTACTACTACATATATGCATATATGTGATACACTGCAGTGTACTAATGTGATTGGTATGCACGTATAGGCGCAACATTCCAATGCAATGCGTGCCCAAGCAGGGCGGAAATATTCCCAGGGGGTCGGGTACACCAAGTAGCCCGAGCCCAAAGAATTTCCCGAATAACCCGAGCCCAGAGCGTTTTCCGAAAAACCCGACGGCAGGTGAGCACCGAGCGAGGGCATTTTCCGAAGTACAGACCAGAGACCGTGGATGGTCCATGAACTACCAATGCTGAGAATGGCAGGTCGCTTACAAATACCCCGTAGGCAAGGATCATCCGTCGTTTTTTATAAGATAGCTTCATGGTTATAACCGCAATTTTTGTAGAAACTTTTATAAAATATCTGTGCTATAGCCTGAGACGTGGGGTGTTTTGTTCTGGCTTTTGGCTTCTCGTTTTCCGTTCTGGTTCTGGCTTCTCGTTCTCGGAATCTCGGTTTTCTCTTTCTTTTGGAGCTGGACACCGTGACGTACGGGGTGGGGATGGGGGATGGGTTTGGGGTGGATCTTGGATTTGGCGAGTTGGGCGTTCGCTTTTTGGTTTTCGTTCTCGGTTTTTTCTTTCTTTTGGAGGTGGAGGTGGGTATGGGATTTGCTGTGATGCTGCCTTGTCGTCGTACCTGGATATTGCGAGTTGGACCTTGGAGTTGGCGAGTCGGGAGAGTCGGGCTTACGGCCTTTTTCTGCGTTTCTGGTTTCCGGGTTTCGTTCTCTTTCTTCGTTTTTCTTCTCTTTGACTTTTTTACCTTTTACCTTTTTCATCCTTCATCTTGATTGGACACTGATGAATGCTACATCAGATTAAGTAAAATGCCAACTTGTGCTGAGATAGAACACCGATGAATGTTGCATGAGACTGAGTAAAATGCTGACTTGTGCTGAGTTTGAACAATGAGGAATGCTACATAAGACTAAGTAAAATGCTGACTCGTGCTGAGATTGAACGCAGATAAATGCTACATTGATGCTTAAAATGCAGTGCTAGATCAGTGGTTGCGAGGTAATTGCTGAATTACTACTTTCCAAATGGCAAAAACATATTTTGCAACACCGATTGCCTCTCTCGAAGTATCTTGAATGTCTCCAAGTCAGCGGCAGAGATGTCGAGAGCAATGTGGGGAAGTTCTGCGGAGGGAGATGCATGTACCCTTTTACATGAAATTGGGAGAAGAATTTGCGGGATTGACGGTGCTGCATGTAGTCGAACAGCTGGACTGCGATGTAAGAGACCGCGGACAGATTTTCGGAGGTGACGCTTCCTTGCTTGCCATTCTTCCCCCCGCCTTTGAAATACATTGCAATGACTGGAGGTAGATAGAATGGGAAGACGAATGTTTCAGAAGAGATAAAGACGCACCATGGCCTAACATTATACCTGACTTTGTCTGCACAAAACCATAAGACCCAGTTCGGATTGGTGAAACCTGGGAAACATGACCCTCTCTTACTAGCTCGAAGCATTGAGCATCAGTTCTCTGAGTGAGACGCTTGGAAAACAGTCGGCGGCGTCTGGTAGCGGCCTATTGAAGCAGAGAGCATGTAATGCGTTGAAAAAATATTATTATTTACTTGTAATTAACAGCACTGTCTCTGATTTCTCCAAGGCCTATCAAGGAAAAAGCAATAGCTATATGCAGCATAAGGGGTGTGGAGTAGGAAGTCGCTAGGCATATTGTAGTAAGTAAGCCATTGTCAGTAGCCTATTGTTCACAGGCCTATTGTTGTCCAAACTCAGGTCGGCATTTTGACTTTCCGAGCCCACTTTTTGTCCAAACCCGCATCCGGGATCGTCACCTATTGTCAGGGGGCCTGCAGTATGGAGGCCATGACGAATACTAAAAAGCCTCGCCGGCCAATAACCGAGAACAATGCAAAAAAAAATATCTGAACTGTGAACATCAAAAACGAACCTGCAAGTGGGCCCATATTTGGCGATTTCCTAATTCCGCTCACAATGAAGGGGCTTCGGTTAAAAAGAGGTATTCCACTCAGCCCAGACTCCGAACTCGAACCACCATCATCCGCTACCAGTTTGCGTAACTCGGACTACACTACTGTCCCCATTGACAATCTACAGTAGGTAGTAGTTATCTTCATTTACACCGCGTCTCCACTGTGCATGCTCTCTGACCACACTATTTCTACTTCACAGACTCCTAACATGAAGAAACTCCATACGTCAGGGTTGCCACCACGGCTGCCTCCCGAGCTAACCGACCGCGTTATCGACTGTGTCGACGCCCAAAGGTCAACCAGCTCACCATCATTGAAGGATAAGAAGCTCATGTCGACATTGAAATCTTGCTCGTTGGTCTGCAAATCTTGGTTGCCCAGGGCACGAAATCACATCTTCCGCCGTTTGATTATCGAGCCTAGGATCGAGGAGACGGCCATCCTGAACGGTACGGTATAGGTAAATCTGCGGGTACCCCCTGCGGGGCTGGGGTCCATCCCGGGTACCAGTAAATATTTGAGTTCAACAATGTATGACATACATACAAGCATCTGTAACATAGTAGAGAGGTGTAAAAGTGTACATAGAGCTTGTAAATGGACTTCAACGAAGTATAGTGAAACTCAAATGTACATGGATAAGCACAGCCACTTACTCCCATCCAGTAGAGTCTCATTGATAACTCAAGTATTTCTCTACAAACAGCCTGGATATTATTGCCAAAAGCCTATTGCATGCAGTAGAGACTATTTTCATTCTCTGCATGCCAATATTCTATGAATTATGTACCAAAATTACCCTTAGACTCGAAATGAAGCCTGCACATGAATAAAAATCTTCATAATTCTGATTGTAAATGCAACCTACTCATTGTAATACATCACTGAGCCAATGTTCAAGTGTTTACTAAGGTAATTTGTAGATCCAATTCCTAGAAAAGTCAAGATCAATGTGAATTTAGCCTAAGATTTAGTAGAATTTGTGATAGAAATTCACTTCTACACATTGAGTATGTCAAGGTACTGGCTATTAGTACAGGAGCTACAGCATTCCTTGCTTTCAAACCATTAGAAGTGATTTAGATGTTGTGTGGATGCTGGTAATGCACCCGCATGTACTATATTTCTCGCCTTTATGTTGTATGAGAGTCCGTTGGAAAGAACTAATGGCTATTTGCACATATATACTACTGTCCTGGCATGAATGAAAGTTCAGTCTTTCTGACCAAAAAAAAATCTGAAAAAAATCTGAAAAAATAGAAAATGTCAAATCTGGCCTTAGGAATTTTTGGCTGTGATGCGTGACTGAACTTCCTTTCATGCTGGGACAGTAACCTGCCTGGTATAGTATCTCAGGGAAAATAGCATCAACAGCGGGGCGTATGATGCTTTTACCAAGCCATTTCTACAAAAAGAATATTCTATGTGACTAAGGCTACATGTCATTGGATACTCATGCTTACAAGGAGTCCCATTTTGCAGAGACTGGCAAAGGTGAGCGCAAAGCGGGTCAGAAAGTGTCAATAATAGGTGAAGCTGAGCCTTACATATACCGCGTAATCCCATCATTTTTGTATGAATGATTTTACGTGAATACCGACGGCACGTTCTATTCTTCGTGAAATAGCTACATAGCAGGCTCTGCATTGTGAAAAGACTATCTTAGTATCTACACAATAAAAGAGCAATTAGAAGGCTTAATCAACTAAGATTCTACATGATAAGCAAAGGATAATGGGTACCCGCATGACCCGCATGTACCCGCATGTACCCGCAGTGTACCCGCAGATTTCTGATGCCCGGAACGGTATAGGTAAACTTGCGGACACCCCTTGCGGACACCTTGCAGGGTTGCAGACACCCTGCAGATAGGATTGTAGAACACTGTATGAGACCGTATGTGCCATACCAATGTATATCTTACCTCAGAGACACTTTCAAAGTCTTGTATCTGATGTCCACAAAGTGTAAAAATCTTCAAAAAAGTGGGATAAGCACAGCCACAATTTTTTTTTTTTGATATGTTTCCACAGATAATCTCTCTACAGGACACCAAGAAGATTCCTACACCCTCATGAGTCAATCTCATCCTGAAATTGCAATGCTAAAGACACTCAAAAATTTTCTCATGCATCTCAAGTGCTTCGAGGCTTGCTGCCAGCATTTGCACTTGTCAACTTTGAATACCAAATGATTGGTTACCATGATTGGTGGTATTATGGTCATGTCTTAGCATGTTTCTGGAAGATATACATTGTAATAACTTCAAAAATTAATGGTATTAAGGTCATGTCTTAGCATGCTTCTGCAAGATAATACATTGTAATAGCTTTAAGATAGTTTGTACTCATTGTAATTTTTGCTGTACACTTGCAACACCTTGCGGACACCTTGTGGACACCTTGTAGACACCTAAGAAAGCATATCTTACCTCAGAGACACTTTCAAAGTCTTGTATTTGATGTCCACAAAGTGTAAAAATCTTCAAAAAAGTGGGATAAGCACAGCCACAAAAATTTTTTCCGATGTTTCCAAAGATAATCTTTCTACAGGGACACCAAGAGAAGATTCCTACACCCTCACTAGTCAATCTCTCTGAGAAATTGCAACACTGAAGACACTCAAAATGTTTCTCACGTATCTCAAGTGCTTTGAGATGCTTGCTGCCAGCATTTGCACTTGTCAACTTTGAATATCAAACAATTAATGGTATTAGGGTCATGTCTTAGCATGTTTCTACAAGATAATACATTGTAATAGTGTAATACCAATTTTTGGTATTGTATGAAGTACGCGCCACAGGTAGTATGGAATATTCTCGCGTATATGGACAATCTTCGAAAGATCAGCAACCACTAGGCCGCAACTTGAGATCCTCGAACGTACCTTGGTTCGAGTGTATTTCGTTGTTGGTTAATTTTCCTCGCGTCAAATAGCTTTATAATAATTTGTACGAATTGTAATTTCTGGGAATAGCCAATTTGTAAAGAGACTATTTTCTCTGCCTCCGTGGTCTCTTAGATTGGTGTTGGTGTCCATCCACTGTCTCTTCACTTCCCTTTTCTGCATTAAGTCTGCACTTGAAACGTGTTAATTGATGTGGCTGGTGAGGTTCTGTTGGCTGTGTAGCAATTTTCACAAGTCTGAGACTTAGGTGCCTGCACGAAAGGCCAACATTCTTATTATTCATAAGAGGTGGTAGGAATGTTTGTACTATCCCATAAACTAAGAGGAACAATGGTTTTGAGAAGGAATAAGTCCATAGCAATGAAAATATGGGTGTCCGCAGGGTGTCCGCAAGGTGTCCGCAAATTTCTCATACCCGCATCCTGAAGAGTGACGATGAGGAAAGATGCGTGAAAGCGTTTTTGGAGAGATTGCAGTTCATCTTAGTAGGACCGGGGGCGGTTTCTGAAGACGAGGACTCGTGCTATGATTCTCACTCCCTCAAAGACCAGATCTACTCGGAAGCAGCATTCGAGCATCGGACCACTGTCACGGCCACTGACGTCGCCAATCGCAATTCTCGTTCCCGTCTATCTACAGCCATTCTCCCACTCGTTCAAACTCTTGTAATCAACGCTGGCTATTGGGGTCACCGTAAAGACGCTCTGAGAATGGCGTATAACAATACCTTCTTCCGTTGCCTACCGTTCACGTCACTGGAAGCTCTTTACATTGACCTGGAGGACATTGATATCGATCCTACTACCGTCGATGGCCTGACAGAGTATCTCGGAAGGAATCAGATGCTCGAATCCTTCTCGCTGCGTGGTGACATGCAGTCTTCCAAAGTTGTCCTTGGATTGTTTCAGCCTTTGTATCAACTTGATCGATTTCGCATGCTTTCTCTGGGTGTTTCTTTCGAGGAAGACTTGAGTCAAGCTTTCGCCGTCTCTGAAGCTGACGATCAGGAGGGACATGGTAGCCCTAATGGTATCAGTCTTCCCACCGACCCCAGTCGTCGGTTCCCAGGCCAGGTCCTAATTCTGCATGACCTGGACACCCTAAACTTGTTCTCCAACGCTCGTTACTTTGATTTATCCACAACACGACTAGAGGTGCATACATGTCCTTCGGACGTGGATCACCTAGAGCTCCTAAATAGGTGCGCAGACCATGTCTCTATTTTGACTATTGATCCCTCGTCTTGTGAGCTTATCCTCCTCCTCCTCCATTGAAAGCTGTCATTCATTGCGTTTTATCCCATGCACAGTGCTCGGCCCCAATGAACATCAAGATTTGGCCGAAGTCGACTTTTCACCTTTGCATTTGTTGCGTTTCAAAAAGCTAGAAAGCCTCAACTTCAAAGGGCTACAGTCTGACGATTATATGGGTGTCCAGCAGGGACATTTGATTCGTTCGATTTTGTGGGGATTTGGATTTTTGGAAGCTTCTGACTCATCTAGTTCTTCTGAACAAGTCAACGACGCGACGCTGACAGCTGTGCCGGCCCATTCAAGTCTTCACGGTCAGGACTCGGACTCGGACTCGGACTCGTATGCGAACGACCGTCCTAGTCACGGTGGTGATCATGACGGTGTCACTGTCAACCTTTGCTTTTATTTTTGCGATCCCAAGTTCTACGACTATTACAGCAGAGACAAAGAGTGGTACCAATTTCCCCAACATAACAAGTATATTGCCAAACTGGATAGGAGGATTGCAGATGCTTTGTCTCGCACCCGGCCTCAACGAGGAGGAGGAGGAGTTGGGATGAAGCGGCTGAGGATCATATATCAGTACGACATGCACTACATGCTGAGCGAAGTTCCGATTGCGAGGTTGTGTCATGTCGAGAGTTGGTTCTCGAAGACGAGGGAAAGTGGTAGTCAAAGTGGGGTTGAGGTTGTTTTTGAGGGTCTGGAGGACTGGTCTCATGCTGATCCTGATAAATATCCAGTCACAGTTCTGGTCCCTGGAAGCCGGGTATTATGTATCGGACTTGGATTAGGATTCGGATAAGGAAGGAAAGAGGCTCGGGGAGATAATATTACCAAGTAGGAAGATACTTGGTAGTAAAGTGCACTCCGCACTTAAGAGCGTGATCATGATCCCAGTGACGCATGTGTAATTTTATATTCTATTCTACGAAAATCAAAGGATGCTTTCTCAGTTTGAGACGTTACCAAGACGGACAGGATTGCGCAATGCAGCAGGCGAGCACACCAACCTTGAGAGGTTTCCCGTTCCGGTGCTAATATTAATACTTGGCCGCTCTGAGAGCTCGTCTTTCACGGTCAAAGTCGTGTCACCTTTTCGAGTCTCCATCTCGAGTCTCGTAGGGTATAAGTAGGTTATGGTCACGCACTACAAAAATTGACAAAAGTATATATGTAGAAACGATGAATATGAGCCCATATATTCCTCGTTTTAAAAACGGGGAAATATTTGGTGCAAGTGTACCGTATGTATATCCCCGTTCTCGCATATTTTCAAAAGCGGTAGTATATATTCGCATATATTCTGCTGTTTTTGAATCTAACGAAAACGAGGGTATTTATCAGTGATATATACGGTTTACTTTAGGGATAATTGGGTCTTACTTAGGGCGCTTTCGCAAGTATTCAAAACAGGAGAATATTCCGTACATATGTAGGAATATATTCTTTCCGAATACCGGCCCACTGTAACCGGTCCGTGCGGTTGGACTCACTTAGTCACACGTCGAGACACGTTATCCTCACTACGTCGCATCATGGTCTTCAACGTCCTGCAAGATTTTTCGGACTCTGAAGCGAGCTCTGACGACGAAAATCTTTTTCCAGACCCTGAAGAGGTTCCTGTGCCCAAGCCAGGCTTCTCTATGGAACCTTTGCGCTTCCTCGGCTCTTCGTATCGCAAAACCTCAGCCAACGCGTCCGAACCCATTTCGCACTCACTTCCATACGTCCGGATCCCCAAGTCTCTTCCCAAACACTCTAATGATAACATTGAAGACGCCGGCTTACCTGATGTAGTCTCGGAAACACCTTTGCAGCTGGAGTACGTCTTTTTCTTTTTACATTTTTTAATGTTTCTTTTCTTTTTCTTTCAGACTCGCTTTGCCCTATGCTCCCAAGCGTCATGGCGGGCTAAGGACGGTCCATTCAACCTCGAAGAATTCTACTATCATATCCTCGACGTCATCAACGTTCATTCCTCTGAAAAATGGCGCAAGTCCCTGCTTTCTTTCTGGACAAAGTACGTGGTCTTTATCTCGACGTGATTGTCTTTCTGATATTCTCTACAAGCAGATTTTTGGAGACAGTCGCTCAAACCAGCCGCTCAATCCCGACTCCGAGATGGCTAGGCTCCAGAGAGAGTTCCAGGACGCCGATGACGACTTGGATGAAGACATGGATGACGACGCCGCCTCGGCTGCTGGTGAAGCTGATGCTGGTGCTGCTGGTGATGCCGCTGGTGGTGCTGGTGGTGCTGTTCCCGCCGATGACGCTGTTGCCCCTACTGCTACCCTTGCTACCTAGACTCGTACGCTCTCTTTATCCTCTGCTCTGCTACTTATCAATTATTACATCTGTTCTGAGCTCGCATCGTGTTATCATCATTCTGTTCTTTTTTACATCATTCCCTCACATAGATTCCTGCTCTCTGCTTCATAGTTCATTGCTCTTTAGTTCATTGCTGTCACTGTTGCTCTTCATGCCGTTGTCATTGTACCTCTGTCTACTGTATATCATAGTACTACTATTAGTCTAGTGTACTGCAAGTTTGTATTTGTGCCGATGATTGTAATTGGAAGGTTTCTTTTGGTGCTATCCTATGCAAGCCCTATGAGAAATTTGCTTCGCTTTGAGATATGTCCCTCTCTTTCAAATATGTGTCCCGCTTTCGAATACATGCTTCATGTTTGGATGTATGCCTCACTTTCGCATATATTCTTCATCTTCGCATATATTCTTTGTCTTCACATATATTCTTTGTCTTCGCATATATGCTTCGTTTTCGCATATATTCCTCGATTTCGCATATATCCCTCATCTAAAAAACGGCGGAATGTATACCGTCTATAAACCGTCTATAAACCACGCGATAGTCATAAATACTTATATATTCTGGCATTTTTTAAATGAGGAATATATGTGTAAACGGACCTAAGGCTCCAACCAATTCCAATTAATTACTGATTTAATCAGTTTTATCCAATTAAAATTACAATTAGATTATGGTAAACCCAGTAATGGGTAATTAGTTGGTAGTAATCAGTAATTAATTAGTTTCAGGTCAGAGTAGCAGAAGGCTCAGCCAAGTGCCTCAAGTCTACTTCATACTGACTTGTAGTCATCTAATAATACTACAATTTACTCTTCACACTGCAGGATTGACCATACAAAGGCCAAAGCTCATCATAACTACTAACTTTCATGTGATAAAGACATGACAAATAGAAATTAGTCATCACAAGGCAGACCATAGATGTACAATCACTATACATTGGCACATCCAGCTTATGATAATAACTTGAAACCACAAATGACATGGATAATGGCACTTTAGGACCACCAGAACAACCTCCTGTGGCATGCCATTGTAGTGAGTTGGGAAACTAATTAATTACTCATTATAATCGATTACTAATATATTAATTACCAATTCCAATTAATTACTGGATTTTGAGTAATCGTAATGTAATTGGTTGGAGCCTTAAACGGACCATACAAGGGTATGTTTACTTCTGTACATTTTTGTGGTGACTGTAAGCTACTATAGGCTATAGCATCTATCCTCAAAATGATATGATATGATATGATGGTGCCAATGAACTCGATGAACGGTAAACTGGCACTGGATGTTAGAACTTGGGCCTTACTAAGTAGGCCCGGGTTTCCGTTTCATACATACATAGACTCGCCCATAGAACCATAGGACAATTGTCAATGATAGCAGCACTACTAGTAGCTAGCTTCATTAAGACGGCTCAAGTTCTGAACCAACCTAAACTCCTAAACGTCTACATACATATGTCATATATAGATTTAGAGTAGATGTGTGTATGATGTGGCCTATGGCCACTGGCAGGTCATATACAACGTCTATTACACCCGTACCCGGTATGTGCGTAGAGGACCATGGCGTGTATTTCTACATATCTATCTATCTATCTTAGTACTTATGCTTCGTTCGTCACGCGTCATGAGTGGTCGGTCAGTAGTCGGTCGGTAGTCGGTACCGGTGCGCCTCCAAGTCCAAATGCGAATCCAATAGGTATTGATCCCATCGGTGTCGGTGGCAACTTACTTTGTCTCAGTATTCGGACAGTATTCGGACAGTGAGTGCATAGACATCCATCTCCATCTCCATCATCGGTTCACGGCGGGTTGATATGTATATACACTCGTTTCAAGGTTCTGAAATTGAGTATACTTTTATACTTGTTGTATCCAAGTCTGAGGCCTCTGAGGCCTGAGGTCTGAGGCCGAGCCCTGAGGTCTGAGCTTGTATACATGACTACTACATAGTAAGTAATGAGCTGACGCTACATAGCTAGACGGACGTACATGTAGTCTATATATGTACTATGTAGTCTATATATGTACTATGTAGTCTATATATGTACTATGTAGGCGCTGAAATATAATAACAATAACAGGAACATAATTCCCTTGAACGGTCAACGGTCCGAGTCAATTCAAGCCTCGATAGGGATCAGAATTCGCGCAGTATGATCTGTATATATGCCGTCAAAGACCCAGGCAAGCTAAAAATGAAGTTCCCGATCTGGCCAGACTGAGCCACTCTTTGCCTGCGAATACTTGGACAAGTTCCAGATACAGGTATTGGTACTGGCAGAACGAAGTTTTGGAATTTCTGGAACAACGATTGATGAACGTTCATTTGGACGCGTGCAATGGACATCGATGTACAGTTGCTACATCTAACGTGGGTAGAGTATAAAAAGTGCACGTCCGTCGTCGTAGCACATGATGGTATATTGGTTAACGTTTCTTTTGAATGACGATTGACTGTGCCCGCTGCTTCTGCGTAGAAGCAGGTAGCAGTATTTCTTGGCTGATGGATCCGGTGATCAAGGGATCTCTTTGAAAAAGTTCCTGGCTATCCTTGGACCTTTGACAGAGTGGAGAGGTCACAAAGGTGGTCATGGGTCGGGAGCTCAAACACTGGTATCCATCGGACCCTTGTAGTGTACGTGAAGATGGCGTTAGGACTGCATAGGCGCTGTCAAAGGTGTTCATAGTACTTGGACAGGGAGACCATATGCACAGATGAATGTACGGGGAGGTTTTCTTTTTCGAATTCGAATTTCACGTTGTTGTTTGACGTTTCAAGAATAAACACCCTCTCTACCTCCACCGGGTGTAATCTCGGACGATTACCATACGGAGCGGCGGATCTTAGGACCCGATCAGAAAGCTGTCAACCCCACCTTTGATCAATGACCAATTGAATGGAGTTACGTAGTAGGTTGGGGTTTAGTATATAAATTAAAAAAAGTGGAACGAGGAAGACACGACACGACGACCGACGACGATGTTGTTAACGCTGGGCTTTGGCTTTGGCCTAGTAGCCGTGTCTGCTGTGTCTGCGCAGAGTTCCGAGTCAGGAGTTGCTTCAACGTCTGCAGTGCCGAGTTCGTCGGCGGTGATTAGCTCTGTGTTGCCGCCCTCGTCGTCGCCGTCGGCAGTCAGCGCGTCGTCCTCTGCAGCGTTGTCTATTTCTATTCCGACTTCTGCATCTGCGTCGGCTTCCAGCTTGCCTACCGTTGTCTCGTCTGAGGCTTCCTCGTCGGCATCTGCATCTGCGTCGGCCTCCAGCTTGCCTACCGTTATCTCGTCTGAGGCTCCTTCGTCGGCATCTGCACCTGCGTCGGCTTCCAGCGTGTCGTCTTCGGTACCCTCGTCGGCATCTGCACCTCCCTCCAGCCCTTCCTCCGACGTCCCCTTCCCTCCACTTGGTGCCCCTGTCAACCGTCACCTCGTCCCCATCGTCCCCTTCAACTTCACCCCCTTCCCAATCCCATCCCACCAACCCATCTCCTCCATCTTCATCCCCACCGACCCTCTCTCCCCTCCTCCCGTCTTCGACTCTTCCTCCCCAACTTCCGGTACCAACCCCCCTACTATCCCCTCCTTCCAAGACGCATGGGACATCGCCTACTCCAAAGCCAAATCCCTCTTATCCACTTTCACCCTCGAAGAAAAAGTCAACGTCACCACTGGGGTAGGATGGCAGAATGGACTTTGTGTTGGAAACATCCCTGCTAATGAAGCAAAGGGCTTTCCTGGGTTGTGTTTGGAAGATTCACTTTTGGGTGTGAGGTTTGCAGATTATGTGACTGCGTTTCCGACGGCTTTGATGGCGGCTAGTACGTGGAATAGGAGGTTGATTAGGGAGAGGGGGTTGGCGATGGGGAGGGAACATGTGGGTAAGGGGGTTAATGTTGCGTTGGGGCCTATGATGAATATGGGTAGGTGGATTCTTTTGTAGTGTCTTTCTTGCTAAGCTGACTTGCGTTGTGATACAGGCCGCGTCGCCCAAGGAGGCAGAAACTGGGAAGGTTTCAGAGCTGATCCGTTTTTGGCTGGCGAAGCTGCGTATGAGACGGTTTTGGGTATGCAACAGGCGGGTATCACAGCTTGTGCAAAGCATTTTATGTTCAAGTGAGTTTCCTTCTCTGCAATCCCGAGTGACCTGACTCTAACCCTTCTGTAAAGCGAACAAGAACACAAACGAACCACCACCTCTTCCTTTGTCGATTCCCGAACCACACACGAGATTTATGCTCATCCGTTTTTGAGGAGTGTTATGGCTGGTGTGGGGAGTGTGATGTGTAGTTATAGTACGTGTTGATCCTCCACCCACCCAGTTCTTGATACTCAAGTCCAGCACTGATGCGCATCTCCTTATGATACACAGACGCCATCAACTCAACCTACGCCTGCGAAAACTCACCCACCATCAACGCGTTGCTTAAATCAGAGTACGGGTTCAGAGGGTATATGATGTCGGATTGGCAAGCTACGTTGAGTACGTTTGGGAGTGTTGAGGGAGGGTTGGATGTGAGTCTTCTTCGTCTTCCCTCTTCGTGGTCGTCTTCCTTGGTTTTACTCCCTTCTCTCCCTTCTCATATTCGTCTTCGTCGACCTGGCGCTAACTTTGTTGCTCACACAGATGACAATGCCCGGTGACATTACATTCGACTCTGGAGACTCTTATTTCGGAGGGAATTTAACAGAGTATGTAAGGAATGGGACGATTCCGGAGGAGAGGGTTGATGATATGGGTGAGTTTTTTTTTTTTTGTTCTTTAATGGCTTGGTTTTTTTGGAGGGTTTTTTGGTTGTGTTTTCGTGTTTTCGTTTTCGTTTCTCTCTTTATGCTTTCGGTTTTTTGGTTTCGGGACGGGTTGGAGGTATTGGGTGGTGGATGGTGGGTGTTTAGTGTTTGGGTGGTTTCGTTGGTTTCGCAACGGGGTGGAGGTGTTAGACGTAGAACGTTGGTTTCTGGCTTGCTGGCTTCTGGCTTCTGGCTTCTCGTTTTCCGTTCTTCGTTCACGTCTTCGGTTTTCTCTTTCTTTTGGAGGCGGAGGTGGAACTGGGTATGGGGTATGGGTTTCTTGCTTCTTCCACGTTAGCCAATAGCCGGGTGTTGATGGGTGTGAGTGGATAGGGGTTGGCTGGGTTTGGCGAGTTGGGCTTACAGCTTTTTTCTGGGTTTCTGGGTTCTGGTTTCGTTCTCTTTCTTCGTTTTTCTCTTCTTTGACTTTGACTTTGACTTTTTACCTTTTTTCATTCTTCGTCTTTGACCCTTTTACTTTGCTTTCTTTCTTCCTTTTCCTCGTCGCGTTTGCGTTTTGCGTTTTGTTCCCCTGACCGCCCAGTTCCCCTACCTCATCTCCCCCTACGAAGCCCTCCAACACCATGCCCTCTTCAACCGCTCCATCGGTACCCTCTTCTACTGGCAATTCGACGACTTCACTCCTAGCGCCTCACTTCCCTACGTTCCCAAGCCGCTCGTAAAGACGCTGCTCTCGTCTTCATCAACTCTGATTCTGGGGAAGACTACATCAATTTCGATGGAAACGAAGGAGATAGGAAAAACTTAACAGCATGGCATAATGGGCATACCCTCGTCCAAACCGTTGCTTCCCGCTGACCTGACACAGATGACAATGCTTGGCGACATCACATTCGACTCTGGAGACTCTTATTTCGGAGGGAATTTAACAGAGTATGTAAGGAATGGGACGATTCCGAAGGAGAGGGTAGATGATCTAGGTGAGTCTTTTTCGTTTTTGTTCCTTAATGGTTTTTGGGGGGTTTGGTTTTGTCTTTTCGTGTTTTCGTAACCCTTTATGCTTTCTGTTCTTGGTTTTGGTTTTGGTTTTGGTTTTGGGACGGGATGGACGGAGTGGACGCCGAGTGTTGGGTGTTAGACGTTAGACGTTAGACGTGGGGTGTTTTGTTCTGGCTTTTGGTTTCTCGTTTTCCGTTCTGGTGCTGGCTCCTCGTTCTCGGTTTTCTCTTTCTTTTGGAGCTGGACAGGTACGGGGTGGGGATGGGGGATGGGTTTGGGGGGGACCTTGGATTTGGCGAGTTGGGCGTTTGGTTTTTGGTTTTTGGTTTTCGTTCTCGGTTTTTTCTTTCTTTTGGAGGTGGAGGTGGGTATGGGATTTGGTCTGATGTTGTCGTTGTCGTCGTATCTGGATATTGCGAGTTGGACCCTGGAGTTGGCCAGTCGGGAGAGTTAGGCTCACGGCCTTTTTCTGGGTTTCTGGTTTCCGGGTTTCGTTCTCTTTCTTCGTTTTTTTTCCTATTTGACTTTTTACCTTTTTACCCTTTTCATCCTTCGTCTTTGACCCTTTTACTTTGCTTTCTTTCTTTCTTTTCCTCGTTGCGTTTGCGTCTTGCCTTTTTTTTTCTCCTGAGATTTTGAGGAGAAAGCAATGACGGCGAGTAACGAGTAACGAGGTTTGGGGACGGGAGATGGAGGCTGTCGCAGTTGCCGTTGTCGTCAGCTTGTCATCCCCACTAGGTGGTGGTCAACGTTGACGTATGACGGAGTTTGGCTTTATTCGTGGAGTGTTGGGTTAGATCACATAACTTCTTTCCGTCTGTGGTCGTTGAAGCTGGGCTGTTGGACGACGTCGGGTGGGCGGTGCAGGTGATTCCCAGTCTCAATTTGCACGTGTAAAGTATCGTCGTCAACAAAGATATCCTTCGTTTGACTGAGGTTGACAAATAAAGATCCATTTTTACCCCCCAAGCCGTTGGCAATGTAAGAATGCTGTAGTTGGATATTAGCGTGATGAATGGGAAATCACAGTAGTGAAGGAGACACATGTCCCCATCGCTGCGCATAACAACTGCCAAGTTGTATTACAGTGATATATGGCGAAAATGGTTATCACAAGTTCAAGGGACATTAGATAGACAGTGACTATGAAAAACAACTGAAAAATCGTTTTTACCCTGTAAATAACAGCCTCACAATTCCCCCACCGATCTTCACCCCTCTATCTCCACTCCCCAAACCCCAACCCCCCCTCCCGTCAATCCAAACCATCCTAAACCCCATCACTAACTCACTATATCCTACTCCCATTCCCACATCCCCCCAACATCGCCTTGTTGCCTCAGATTATCCTCGAGGCTCTTCTATTCCTCTATCGACGTAGGTAGCTGAAACACATTCCCTGAATCCACCACCGCTTTCAGAGAGCTTTGAGACGTGGGTAGTGAGGTCCGTAGTACCGGTGTTGCCCTACATATAAAATACGTCAGTGAGTGAGGAACGGTATGGGATAGAGAAGAAGGGGGAAGGAGGAAGGGAAGGAGAGGAGGACGAAAGAGTAGGGGGAGGAGGTGAAAGAGGGGAGGAGAAACGAGACATACAATCTCCTAGACAGTCATCAATGTAGTTGGGGTATGCGCTGTCAAAACATTAGATAAAAGTCAGCAAGGCAAAAAAAAAAGAAGACGCACCCATATCCCCATCCAGGCGGCATATTATCCACTATACTCCTCACAATACCTAAATAACGCAGTGGGATCTGTCAGTCAAACCTTGCCAACCTCTCCCCAAAATCCAGCAAAAAAAGTGACTCACCGTCCATGAACACAAACCCCTCCTCCGGATAAGGCAGTAAACTATTTGGGGAAGACACATAGAGTTGAAACGTCCAAAGCGTATTCCTATGCGCAAACGCCGTATCGTCGAGAGGGGGAGCGTTAATAGCAGAGTTGACTGCGCTGTAGAGTTCGACTTCGACGGGATAGAGCTGTTGAAGAGGGTATCTTAGTATTATAACAGGGTCAGAAAAGGAAAGGGAGGGGAAAAACGGAAAAACCCAAAGAAAAACTCACCAACTCACCATCCCGCCCCACCGTCCCCAAATACTCCATCATCGCACCCATAGCCTCATCCGTCAACGGTACCTCTATAGGTGTCATCATACTCTTTGCGTAAAACGTATCATGCATATTCGCTCCCCCCATTCGTCAGAACCGCACCAGCACCCAACATGTTGATGTATGAGCCTGTTACCAACGTCGTACCCGTTCCCGGCTCGGGTAACACAGTCACGTCCAAAAACCCTTTCAGCGTCTCATGAAACCGCGCCTCTACTTCCTCCTCACTCAACCCCGGTGTCATCGCGAAATACGTCGTCGACAGAAGAAGCCTCACACGACCCCTCTGTGACGCTCGTTTGAGTACTCCGTTGGCGAGGTTAGGTGAGAGGGCGAATTGTTTGTAGGCTTCCATAGTTTGAGTAGCGATGGAGGTAGGGACGTCCCGGACGAATTGCGCGAACATCCTGCCTGAGGGAGGGATGGGATGGGTGTGGAAGCGGAGGGAGGTGGTTAGGGCGAGGGAGGGGGAGGAGCTGTGGATGCCCTGGGTGAAGACGAGTTAGTTGAGAGGGGGAAGATGGTAGGGCAGACGCACCGAAACCTCGGAAATCTCTGCTATCGCCCCATTTGCCAACACGACCGTCACAAGAAGAATGTGTCCCCCCATATCCTTAGCACGAAACCCCATCCCCAAAGTGATTCCTCGTCTCGATACATGCCGTTAAAAGTATCGGGGTGGATAGTGATACCCCTCATTTAACTGAGGTCGACGATGAGAGAGCCGTTTTTACCGCCAAGGCCGTTGGCGACGTAGACGTGCTACATGAGACACGAAAGAGAAAATGTCAGTGTTGAGTAGAAATTGGAAAGTGAGACTCACTCTACCATTTTGTGCTTCACTCTTGCTTGGATTACATTTGAGACTTGTTCGGTGCAGTTTGGGAAAGCGATAGCAAAGGGGTTTATCCGAAGTGGAGGTTGTCAAGAGGGAGACTCGTCAGACTAAACAATACAAGACGTACATCTCCCACAAAAACAACAAATATATCTCCAATGTCACTCTTGAAAGACCATTTGCCTACAAGACGAGGAGAGACGCGAGTCGCGACACGTTAAAAAAGTTGACTTACTAAATCGAGACCCACAGCCTTATATCTTATCTAGGCGCTGAAACTGAATTACATCGAGGTCAGCAGGTACATTCGCAACACCTTATCTTTCATGCCTCATTGCGCTTCTGATAGACACTCATGTGACTTTGGACACTTTTCAAACTTCTTGCGCGGTGCTATCAGCCATCTTTCGACATGAAGCGAGCTTTCAAGAGCGCCAAAGGCAAATTTCCTTGTTTCAAGAAGAAAGGCAAAAAGGCAAAAAAAGCAGGTAGGAAAACCAACGCGAATGCGCTGCGAATTATAAAACGCACTCATGCATATCCAGAAGGCAATCAAGTTGAAAGTAATCAGAGCCAGACAGACAGTGTCAATCGTCCTGAAGTAGTCAAATCAGGTGCGTGACTGTGACTGAGGTTATTTCCATATCATTAATGAGCGTTGCTGTGGTGATACACATCTAGTTGACAATGTTGAAGCAAATGAAAGGAAACTTGAGGATACACCAGTCATAAGCTCAGGTAGATATTCCTTGTTTGATTTGCTGCAGGTTATGAAGTGCACTCTTAAAGTTCCAACTGAATTTTCAACAGACAATACTTTGGACAATGTAGCAGCAACTCCGGCAGCAAGTATCCATCAAACTACACACTCTGAGGATACAGGCACAGGTATGTCAGCTTCTTGTTCGTTATTTCATTTACTGCAGCTTATTAAACGTACTGTCAAAGTCCCAAATGCAACTTCAACAGATGAGGTAGCATTGACTCCTGCAGAAAGTATCAATCAAGCCATGCATCCTGAAGGTGTCAGAATGAATGCAGGAGGGAACACATACAATTGGAACAATGTTCAAGGCAATCAGACTCAAAATATCAACAATGATAACCGTAACATTATCAACTCCAACAATGTGTTTGTTCGTAATGTCAATGAGAGTAAGTCCAGATTTCAGACAATTATGATGTTACTCATGCTTTTATAGGCTCCAAAATTCAGGAATGGATTGATGCTCCCAATCCCTCAATCAACTTCAATGCTGCATACAATAAAATGACTAAAGGCACTGGAGTGTGGCTCCTTGAAGATTCCAGATTTAATGAGTGGAAAGATGAAGGCGGCTTGCTGTGGCTTCAAGGCAAAGGTATGAATTTACTTGTCTGAAACAAAAAATAGGCTTACTCACTATATCTGCAGCTGGGTCTGGAAAAACATTTTTATGGTAAGCATTTAATTGGCCAACTGAATACTTATAGCAATGACTTATAAAGTCTGTTTTTCTAGCACCAAGGCTATCCTCAGCATCAGTACTGAGCATCAAGTTGTCTATTTCTACTTTGACACTCTTGATCAGACCAAATCAAAGGGAACTTATCAAGGAATGCTATCTTCCCTGATGTTGGATGTAGGCCTTCAATCAGACTGGGAGCACATAAAAGACCTCTATAAGCAAAATAATGAAGGGAGGATCAAAATGCCTGGTGATGTTATGAAAGCAACTCTTCTCAAGCTTCTGGTCCAGAAGCCTTCAACTACATGCATTTTCATTGATGCAATGGATGAATGCCAAGCTTCAGATCAGCATTTGGTTTCAAGACTCATTCTGGACTTAGTTGAGCTTGGTTCAAAGATTCATATGTTTGTGTCCTGCAGACATACAGCTAGTACAGTTGGGATCAGCTCTGCTACCTATGAAATATCATTGAATGAACAAGTAGTAGAATCAGATATTCAAAGGCACATCGAGCAAGTTTTCCAGGACAGACCTTTATCTGTGGATGTTCACAAGGAAGTAACAGAGGCTCTAGCACATGGGGCTCATGGGCAGTAAGTATTATAAATCCCAGTATTATAGTTAATAGCTGAAATATTTTATAGGATCCGATGGGTTGATTGTCAAATTCAACAATTGCAGGAACTGGGAACTCGCACAGCAATTTTGACAGCCCTAAAGAACTTGCCAGATGATTTGGAAGAGACTTATTGCCAGGCACTGGTCAGGGTTAACAAACATCACCAAAAAGATGTAGAAGCTATTTTGAAGTGGCTTTTATTTGGATATGAGGAGCTTAAACTGGAATTATTACCTGAAATCCTACGTGTCAATATCAAGCAGCAAATTTTGGAGGATACCCAGACCATCCCCACAAGTGGATTATCAAAAATTATTAGCTCAACGTTAGTTATAGTCCAGGTCCAGGAAGTGCAGGGATGGTGGGAATGGAGGGCTAGAAAGGAACATGTATTGCAACTAGCACATCCCTCTGTAAAGGAGTATATCCTTTCAGAAACAATCCTGCAAAGTTCAGCCCAGCTATTCCATGTAAATGACCAGCTGGCACATATATTCATTGCTCAGTCATGTATGATTTATCTGGTGGTTTGTGGAAAAGATGGATCTATAGATGAAGAGAAGTTTCCTTTGGCAGAATATGCTGCACACCAATGGCCAGAACATGTTAGAAATTTACATTTGATGGAAGACTCAGTCAAGTCTTTGAGTTTACATTTGCTCACAGATACAAATAAATCCTGTTTGGCATGGATACAACAAAGGTATCATACAAGGACGACTTTTGGTTCTGCCCTTCCATTGTATTATGCAAGCATGACTGATTTGCTTAATGTGATATTGATCTTAGTGGAAGAAGGAGCAAATGTCAATGCTCAAGGTGGTGAAAGGGGAAATGCTCTCCAGGCTGCTTCATGTCAGGGAAATGTAAAAATTGTGAAGCTTTTGGTTGAGAAGGGGGCAGATATCAATGCTCAAGGTGGTCAATATGGCAATGCTCTCCAGGCTGCTTCATTTCAGGGAAGAGAAGAAATTGTGAAGCTTTTGGTTGAGAAGGGGGCAGATATCAATGCTCAAGGTGGTCAATATGGCAATGCTCTCCAGGCTGCTTCATATTGGGGAAGAGAAGAAATTGTGAAGCTTTTGGTTGAGAAGGGGGCAGATATCAATGCTCAAGGTGGTCAATATGGCAATGCTCTCCAGGCTGCTTCATATTTGGGAAGTGAAGAAATTGTGAAGCTTTTGGTTGAGAAGGGGGCAGATATCAATGCTCAAGGTGGTCCATATGGCAATGCTCTCCAGGCTGCTTCATATCGGGGAAGAGAAGAAATTGTGAAGCTTTTGGTTGAGAAGGGGGCAGATATCAATGCTCAAGGTGGTCAATATGGCAATGCTCTCCAGGCTGCTTCATATTTGGGAAGAGAAGAAATTGTGAAGCTTTTGGTTGAGAAGGGGGCAGATATCAATGCTCAAGGTGGTCAATATGGCAATGCTCTCCAGGCTGCTTCATATTTGGGAAGAGAAGAAATTGTGAAGCTTTTGGTTGAGAAGGGGGCAGATATCAATGCTCAAGGTGGTTATCATGGTAATGCTCTCCAGGCTGCTTCATATGGAGAAGAAACAAACATAGTAAAGTTTCTGGTTGAAAAGGGTGCAAATGTTAACATTGAAGGAGGGAAATATGAGACTGCTCTGCAGGCAGCTTGTGTTGCAAAAGAAAAGGATCATTGTGATCATGGTTTTGATTATCTCAAACAGGTAGAAATACTTCTTAATAACAGCGCAGATATCAATTCCCGAGGTGGTAGGTATGGAAGTCCCATTCAGGCTGCTGCTTTTCAAGGCAATCAAGAAATATTTGACCTGTTGATGCAGAGGGGAGCAGCTGCAATAGATCCTCTTTTCACTGTATTTCAGGAGGATCCTAAAATTCCTTTTCCACTTATGGACAATGAACCAGCAGACCATCACATTTACTGCCCAGTCTTCTGGAATATGTAGCTTCACCTGTCCTACAATATATATAGAATTCAAAATGAAAGAGTGTCCTGACCAAACAGTGAAAAATTTCACTTCTGATTCTTTGCTTAGTGAGTCACATTAAACATGCTCTTGTACAACCAGTATGACAATTGTTGTGTATCTGTCTCTGTCTCCAGCTGTGAAATGAAATAGTTCTATTCAAATCACAAGCCACAAACCCCAAACACCCTCTGGAACTCAGGAATTCATAAGCCATGGCAATGATATGATACAGCTGTAATTAATCTTGGTTGATGGCCCGTTTGAATACAAACAGAGTAGAAGACAGTGAGATTAGAAAGTGTCCAAATCTGTAAGAGCTTTCTTCATAAGTAATCAAGAGATGATGTTAGGTCCAATATTGAGAAAGGTACATACTGAACACTATTGACTACATACCTACATTATAGCTTCACAATCAGAAATAGGGGGAGAAATTTGAAGTTATAGAGGCATGAGCCACACGTCTAGAATGTAAAGGCAATGTCAAATAGCTACAAATGAAAGTGCACATCTTGTTAATATAAGTGTAATATGAAGATGATGAACAATGAGCAATGGATTGTAGACTGTGGACTGTGGCACTGATTGTTGGAACTGAGGCCTGAGTTTCTGTTTCATATATAGAACCACAGAACCATAGGACAATAAAACCACTGACAGCACTAGTTTCATCAAGACTCAAGTTCTAAACTAACCTAAACTCCTAATTATATAAGAATCAGAATTCAGATAGATGAGATATGTAGATGCATGCTCTGGCATCTGCCGCCATCTATTGCTAAATTCTAACGTCTATAGATTTAGAGTAGATGTATGTATAATGTGGCCTGTGGCCACTGGCAGGCTATATATAACGTCTACACCTGGCATGGCATGTGGTGAGTAGAGGACTACATACACCATGATTATACACAAATTCACCGTGCCATACACGTCACCTTCCAACGGAGTTGCAGAGCGAGGGATAGGAGCGATGCTCAATGGTACCCGCGCAATGCTATTTGATGCTGGATTGTCCGCCCAGTGGTGGGGGCACGCGATGATGACCTATATATACGTCAAGAACGTCTTACCGAACACTAGGGGAATCGTACCTGAAGAAAAGTGGACCAAACAACGCCAGAATGTCTCCCATCTCGTACCATTCGGTAGTGTCGGATTTGCGCATATCCCTGCCAAGACTGGACGCGGAAAGCTGGATGCGAGGGGGTATAAATGCCAGATGGTTGGGTATGATGGTAGGAAGGTATACGTTGTAAAGAGGTGGGAAACAAACGAGGTATACAGATCGAGTGATGTGGTGTTTGAGAGGTCGGAAGGCCATTGGATTTTGGCGTTGGAGGGGGAGAATGACGAAATGCTATTTTTAGTCCAAACCCCGAAATCCGAGCCCTCGATCCCCGACTCGATTCCCGACTCTACGCCGTCAACCTCTTCTTCTCCATCGACTCCCATGACCATGGATAAGACACAGCCAGCCCTCAATGTACCAGAGAAACGAACTTGTCGGACCCAGGCTGAAATTTGGGCAACCGTCCCAACACGTTCATCCACTCGATCTCGCAACCTAACTCAACAGTTCGTCGAATCCAAAGAATACGAGGATCGAGAAAAAGAGGCAAACGAGAGAGGTGAATTATGGACCAAAGATGATGAGGAAGATAGAGAATTGTTGCTGGAATTTGATGAAGAAGATTCACCCAACGCCCTAAAAGCTCATCTCGAAACCGTTATCGAACCTGACAACACTTGGATTCCCCATTCCTACAACGAGGCCATGAAACATCCGGATCTCTGGATGAAACCTATGGAGAAGGAGCTCGCTAAACTCGACTCTCGAAAGGCATTCACCCCTGTCCAAAAACCGAAAGATGCGAAAATCATCACGACACGATGGGTCTACGTGTTGAGATTGGATGGGGATGGGAAGATCACTGAGAGGAGAGCGAGACTTGTTGTTAGGGGATATGACCAGGTGAAGGGAATCCATTACGATGATACATGGGCGATTGTGGCAAGGTACGAATCTGAACGGTTCGCTATCGCTATTGCCGCTTACGAGGGGATGGATCTCTGGTCTGGGGATTTTACCGGGGCTTACCTGAATGCGAAACCACAAGGCGTCAATTACTTGGCATTGCCTGAAGGGTTTCGAGAGCGGTATTCCATGCGCGATGGCAACGAAACCATACTGCTCATGAACATCAACATCTATGGTTCCATGGACGCTGGAAATAATTGGTACAAGCTCCTTGACCAACGATACCGCGAACTTGGTTTTCAAGTCCAATCCTGCTGACCCCTGTGTCCGATACCACCGTACTCCTCTCGGTAGCACCATCACGGTCACCTATACAGACGATGTCACTGGAGTGTCAACGACGAAGGAAGATGGGAAGAAGGTTCGTAAAGAGATAGCGGAACAGTTTGAGTTCAGAGATTACGGTGAACCTGATGTGGTGTTAGGGATGACTGTTCGGATCCACAAGGATACTGGAAACATATCTCTACATCAATGGCCTTTGATCGAGAAGACGTTGAAGACATTCGGAATGAAGGATTGCCCCCCAAAACATACTCCATTGTCACCAGGAATCGAATTTATCAATAGCCAACCTCTTCCTATTCCAACTACCGACAAACTATTCATGGTCGACAAAAACTATTTGTTGAATTGGCGCATTCAGTTGCAGCCATCAATGTATTCTATGTAGAACAATAGTAGTAGTTATATATAGAACAATAAGATTATATAGACAATAAAGTGTAGTACTGACAATAGTGTACGAAACCAGCATTGTTCTATCCAGTACAATAGAATCTTATTGTTACTCTAGTATTAGTTTACATGTATTTGTACCTCCTAAAAGGTATATAAGGACTTGTAGATAGTCCTCCAAATAACAAGTTTCATACTTAACCCACATCGCTCTAACAAGCCTCTAACAAGCCTTACAAGCTACTCTTTATCCACAGGTAAGTTGCGTAGTTGCCACTGCGTTTAGTAGTGTACAAGCCGTACCATGCCTGCTTAACAGGTTATGGGCCCCGAAGGCCCTTGGGAGCGCCTTCAATGGCTGCAAACCATAGACTTCGCATACTACCTGGATGGCGCCTTCATGGCTGCCTGTGGCGCCCTTGTGGCAGCCTGCGTCGCCTTTCATGGCTTGACGATATGTCCAACAGCGCAGGACTTATGTCCAGCTGCAGTTGTTGACAATCTAGGGGAGTAGTCACTGTCATGGCGCGTTCATCGCTGCCTTTCTTCACTTTCACATGGCGCATTTAATGCTGCCTTCTTATTCTGCATATGGATAAATGCTGACAGTTGACTTCCCCAGATATTATCAAAGATGTCCTCCAACGTCCTGATGACTACTGTCCCTGTCTTCACCGGTGTTGATTTCAACATCTGGGCTGACATCCTTCTCTCCTGGTTGCAGGCTACTGGACTTAGTTCTGTCCTTAGCTCTGATCGCCCCGATGATGCCGAAGTGAGTACCGTCTCCCCTCTAACTGAAGAAGACGCGGCGGCTCAAGCTGAGGCCATCACGGCGGCTCAAAAGAAACAGGCTGATTGGGATGAGAAGAATGACAAGGCCATCGGGTCTATCAGACTTCGTCTCTCTCAGGCTCTTCGTGAGAAGACATTTGGTATTACAAGTGCCAAGAAACTTTGGGCCACTCTCAAAGATACCTATGGGAAGCCTGGTGCTTCCGCTGTCTACACCGACTTTAAACGTGCCACCAACATCACCATTCCCAACGATGCTCATCCTGGTGCTGCAATCGAACTAATCCGCATGCATTTCGATAGGGTTAGTACCGCCGGCATTCCTAACGACGATACCTCTCCACCCGTTTCTATGACCAAAATTCCCAACTTCCTCATCGTTATGTTCATCATTTCGAAACTCCCTTCCAGATATGACTATATCATCACCCAGAATACTCAACAGACCATCTCAACTCTTCACAATCAAAACCTCGATGAACTTCAGAGTGAGATTATCAATGTCTGGGAATCTCGCCAAGGAGTTTTGAAAGGAAAACCACAGGCCAACCGTCTTTCAGCTGTCAAGCGAAAGGACGGTAACCCTAGTTTCCAACAGCAGCAGCAGCAGCGCCCTAGTGGCAGCAGCAGCGGCGCTAACGGAGCCAGCAGCTCTAATGGGAATAACAAGGGAAAGGGCAAGGGAAAGGGCAAAGGAAAAGCTCATTTCCGTCGAGGAGGTCGAGCTGGAAAGTCTGAACAGGCCAAGAGACAAGGCCAAGCACATCTCGCTCATGGTGATATGTCTCCCATGATGCACACAGTCACCGTCGTCGACACGCCCGCTGCAGTTGATACCCGTAAGCCATTCTTCATGGAAACGGAAAAGCCTTTTGACGCCTTCTTCACAGGTACCAAAAGAGCTATCAATCTTGCACGCGATATTGGCGCTAGACCATCTGGTGAGACTGTTGCTACTCTTGAAGATGTTGTCATGTCTCATCCCGATCTTTCCTCCTTCACTTCACTTACTCCTGCTCCTCGTCCCAAACGTACTCTCACGGAACGCATCTATTGGAACAACCTTCAATCATCTTCTGATGGTTGGGGTGATGCTGGTAACTGGAATGGTTGGAACGGTGAATATCCCGAAACTCAGACCGGTTCAGATGCCGATATGGCATGCGCTCAGGAAGAAGATGCCAATTCGAACGAGGACACCCTGGTGAACACATCGGAACTCGGAAGTGTGTTTGGCTCCACAATGACGGAGTCAGGTGCAAGGGTGCCTCAGGACACCAGGACCCCTGTTCCACTTATCGACCGTCTTGCCCAGGATCCTGCTGCCGATATACTCCAGTGCGCAATGCACCTTGGGGAGAGGTTCCAGAATCCCGAGGATTCCCTACACATCTATGGGGAACCACTCAGAGCAGCACTGAACACCGTTGCCCCAACGGGCACACTTTCACTGGCCAACGCATTGCTGCAGTCCGCAGCGAGATGCCAAGTGGCTCACAGCCTGCACATCCCAATGGCATGACCACTCAATCCTTACCATCCAGCCGTGTTGCAAGCCCAACACCTGGCACAACTTCGACGGGATGGGAATGGCTGACTCCTCATCTCCAAAACGAGGATGGAAGGTACGACGAGCTAATCGACTGGCAGCGAGACGCAACAATCGGACTAGGAGGGATGGAACTACCCTCCAGGGCTCCAACTCCGAGTTCAATGCCAGAACTCCGGAGCATGTCTCCGAGCCTATCCGAAACCAGCGACCTCGAGTACATGTCAACTCCGCCATCAATCGGCGGGATGAGTCTTCCTACGTCACCCGTAGAGGACACCTCATCGTACGGAATTCCAAGTCCACGACCTTCTACCCCCGTCATGGTTACCGTCAATGCCGCAAATAATTATGGATGGTCCTTAGACTCTGAAGTCTCCGGCATGGACAACGGTTATCTCAGGTCAGATCTCAATTCAGATCTTATGAATAAAAGTACTGATGCGCTTTTTCCAGCAGCTCGTAATTTGGAAGCAGGTTCTTCATGTATATATTTATTACATACCGCTCCTCTGGGTTTAACAACCCCTTTTATTTATAATGATCTGTACACTAGCCCTGGCGGCAACAATAAATATTTATGTGCCTGTGGCACTCTGTTCTCACTATGCCAGAAGTGTAAGAAAAAGAGATCTGATACTGTCAAAATCCACTTCAGTGATGGATGGTTACTTGATTCTGGAGCATCAGCGCATTTTACGTTCGACATCAATGACTTTGTTGAATTGAGTTATATAAAACCAATTCCAGTGAAAAACTGCCAATGGATTCACGAAAATTCGTGCATCCGGAACAGTCCTGATCTCTCAACGTAAAAGAGTCATGAAATTATATCCGGTCTATTACATTCCCGATCTAAATCAACGACTCTTATCTGTCGGTCAATTTTTAAATGACAACATGTTTATGCGCGGTAACTCCGATCATATCACCATATCGAGAAATACAACATTCTTGACTTTCTCAAAGCGTATACCGGAAGAAACGCTATACTATCTTCCACACAAATCGAAAATTGTCGCTTCTAAAGCCAATCTTTTGATTTATCTTATCAACTACGAGATCTTACATCGTCGTATAGGGCATCCCTCTCGTGATGTTCTAAAACATGTCCGACAACACACCCTTGGCACTCCTGAATTCATTATTCCGAAGGAGCTTCCTTTGTGCAAAGGCTGTCTTGAAGGCAAAACTCCCAGACAGGCTTACCCTCCTAACGAACGACGTGCTACTCGTCCTTTCCAAATTATCCATACGGATTTACATGAATACCCCACGATATCCTACCACAAGTACAAGTATATAATCGTCTTCTTTGATGATTACACTTCAGATGCTTGGATACGTTTTCTTAAAGACAAAAAACAACCACTAACTGCCACTCGCCAGTTCCTTGCAATGGTAGAAACTCAATATAAGACGAAAGTCGAACAGTGGATGTCTGATATGGGTGGTGAATTCATCAAAGGCACCTACCGAGAAATGTTACTCGAAAAAGGTGTTAAAATCCTTAACAGTGCACCATACATTCATCAACAGAATGGTTGAGCCGAACGCTTTATACACACTCTAATGGATAAGTCATTGGCAATGATGAAGTTAGCATGTCTACCTGAATCGTGGTGGGAATATGCTGTCCGTCATGGATTGTATGTCTATCGACGTACTCCCTTACGACGACACAAATGGATAACTCCATTTGAAATGCTTGAAAAGGAAAAACCGCGTATCGATCACTTACGAGTTTTTGGCTGTGGAGCTTATGTCTTTAAACCTGAGGAAACTCGAAAGAACAAACTCGCTTCCAAGTCAGAACTCATGACGTATCTTGGTGTAGCACCAGGAGAACGTGGAAATCTTTTCATGCGTACAAACAATGCGGAATTTACATCCCCACAAGCCGTGTTTGAGGAAGACTTCTTTCCTCGATGTAAAACTCAATCTCGTAATTCAAAACAACTACCTATCGAGTCATCGCAAGGCGATGACACTCCTCTACCACAACTAATCCCTGACGATGATGATGAAGATTTTCATCATCGTCCTCCTCGCATCCCTTCAACAAGGAGACCTGATCAACTTCGTGACGACGAACCTGAACAGGATCCACCGCCTTCGTCTCCGGATAGTGACTCTGAGCCTAGAAGAACGGTAACACCGCCACCAGTGGAGACACCACCTCCTCAGGCACCTCGAAAGCCCAGAGCTCCTAGACAAAGACGGCCACCAACAGAACCAACGCGTCGAAGCGAGCGTACTGGTACTGTACCTAAACGATATGGGGATAAACACCCTGTAGAAGTTGAACGCGATCTTGAACCACAGATCGCAGCTGATAAAAGAGCGGAAGCAGAAGCTAAAGCAGAGAGAGACGCTCAGATAGAAAACCGACGTCAACAAGCTGCAGAGCAACAGGTTCCCGGACCTAGTTCTGCATCCGGAAGCGCACCCCAGGGGGAGCAGCAAGCCGAGAGTGATGACTCTGCACGCCCTGAATCAGAAGAAATGGCAGAACCATGCCGTGAAGGGGGAGTATCTATAAATTTCTTGCTTATGCAGGCAATTGCTCCTGGAGAAATCGATTCCCACTTGCTTATTCAGAAAGTTACTTCGAAGAATGATGGGAATCAACCGAATGTTCGTAATATTCACGAATGGACATTCAAAGATATTGCTCGCTTACCTATAGCTGAGCAAGAGGAATGGAAAGTCGCTTGCCGCGAAGAACTAGAGGCTCTTCGCAAGCGCGACACCTATGAATTGGTCGAAAGACCTAAAGATAGGAAAGTTATCAAAAACCGATGGGTCTTCGACATCAAAACTGATGGTCGTAAAAAGGCAAGACTTGTTGCAAAAGGTTTTTCACAGGTCGAAGGCATAGACTTTGATCAAATATATTCGCCTGTTGTTCGATTCGAGACTGTGCGCTTAATCTTCGCTTTAGCTGCACTTAAGGGTTGGCACGTGTCCGGTGTCGATGTCCGATCAGCCTATTTATATGGCTTACTCGATGAAGAAATCTATATGGAACAACTGGAAGCCTTTAAAGTAAAAGGACAAGAGCATAAAGTTGTCCGGCTTCTTCGTGCTCTTTATGGACTCAAACAAGCAGGACTTGCGTGGTGGAAAAGTCTTGATAAGTCCATGGCGGAACTTGGTTTTAAACGAATCATTTCCGACGCCGGAATCTTCATTCACAAACGCTATGACGCCAACAATAATCTTATTGAAAATTCTATCGTTATTGCTGTAGTCTATGTGGATGACGCTCTATTCTGTGGAGCTAACAAAACCTTAGTCTTACGACTCAAAGGAGACTTTATGAAGAGATGGGAATGTAGGGATCTAGGCGATGCCAAAGAATTCCTTAGGATGAGAATTACCAGGAAAGGCAGCAAGATCTCTTTAGACCAGTGCGCTTATCTGGATAAAATCCTAGAAACTTATGGAATGCAAAACGCGAAAGCTTCTGCTACCCCATTACCTGGCAATTATCACCCTCTTCCTCTTCCAAATGACACTCCTGTCAATTATACTCTTCGTCAAAGTTATCAGGAGATAATCGGATCCTTACTCTACTTAATGTTAGGAACACGTCCTGATATTTCCTTTGCTGTCACAAAACTTGCGCAATTTGCTGCAAACCCCTCACAAGAACACTACAATAAGGCAAAAGACATTTGCCGTTATCTCGTTGGCACTAGAAAATATGCTCTTGTGTACAACGGTCAAGGGGGAGAAGGCTTATCAGCCTATACAGACTCTGACTGGGGATCAGATCCTGGAACTCACAAATCTCAAACTGGCTTCTTTCTACAATTAGCCCAAGCACCATTTAGCTGGACGTCTAGACAACAAAAGACAGTTGCTCTATCTTCGACTGAAGCTGAATATATGGCACTTAGTGACTGCAGTCGACAAGTCTGTTGGTTCAAGACTCTTCTCAGTGAAATCGAATATCCTCTTCACGCTATTCCAATTTACGGTGACAATCAAGGATCAATTTTTATTGCATCAAACCCTGTCACGGATAAGCGAACCAAGCACATTGATATTCGATATCATTTTGTTCGAGAAAAAGTCATCGACGAGACAGTCAAGTTATTCTTCATTGAAGGAAGTAATAACCCTGCAGATCTGCTCACTAAAGCTCTAGATCGTGTAAAGTTTGAGAAGTTCAGGAAACAATTAGGACTTCAGTTTTATAATTGAAGAAATTGCATCGAAAACGTCGAGGCACTGGATCCCTTCCTTCCATGGCTGCTTACAGCGCCTACCTATGCTTACGCACACTAACCGTGCTGCTTAGCAAGGGGGAGTGTTGAATTGGCGCATTCAGTTGCAGCCATCAACGACTTCTATGTAGAACAATAATAGTAGTTATAAATAGAACAATAAGATTATATCAACAATAAGTGTAGTACGACAATAGTGTACGAAACCAGCATTGTTCTATCAAGTACAATAGAATCTTATTGTTACTCTAGTATTAGTTTACATGTATTTGTACCTCCTTAAAGGTATATAAGGACTCGTAGATAGTCCTCCAAATAACAAGTTTCATACTTAACCCACATCGCTCTAACAAGCCTCTAACAAGCTTAACAAGCTATCTTTTATCCCCAGGTAAGTAGCGTAGTTGCCACTGTGTTTAGTAGTGTACAGGACCGTACCATGCCTGCTTAACAGATTGTTTGGGAACCCCTGAGTAATAAGCAACCTTGGAGAGAGGTAGATGATGTCCTAGGTGAATAAGAGTGTGTCGCAGAGCGTCTGAAAGTGGCCGGCCGTGAACCATGATGGTGGTAGAGGAACAAAGCAGAAGTTGATGACATGTGGAATAGCAGGCTGCAATTATCTGTGACTAGGGCATTGTTCTCACTTTAGCTGCTTCCTAGATCCCTGCATAAACTCCCTGGGCTTTGCTAGACAGCCTTAGCTTGCCTGTACTCCCCGCATATATCACGCATCTGCTCAGATACAGTAGAGGGAGCCTGAAAAGTGAGTATGACAACAAGTGTATCACAGGTCTAGCTATGTACACCATACCCTAGAGATGCTGAAATAATGTTGTTTTGTGCTAAAAATGAAGGCAAAAGGTGGGGAAATGAGTGAGCTGCAGCTCTCACAAAACCGAGCCCAAAAACTCGAAAATCAACCAAAGTGACGCGCGAACTTTTTCGAAAATGGCAATAACTTGGTATTATTTCTACTACAGGGTCATTAACTGCCACAAGCAGGTGTCTGATGTGACTATCTACCTTTACTTAAGGTGTCTGCAAGGTGTCTGCAGGGTGTCTGCAGACACCCTGCAGACACCCTTCCCAAAAATTACAATGAGTACAAATTATCTTGAAGTTATTATAATGTATTATCTTGTAGAAACATGCTCAGACATGAGCCAAATACTACCAATTGTTTGATATAATAGGATATTCAAAGATGAGTAGTGAAATGCAGGTAGCAAGCATCTCAAAGCATTATGAGACATCTTGAGTGTCCTTGCTTTACAGATTCACACTGATATACACCCATGAGAATGTATAGATACTCTCCTGATATCTTGAATGGAGAAAATCTGTAAGAATGTTTCAGGAAAAAATCTGTGGCTGTGCTTATAGTCCTTTTTTTGAAGATTTTTACACTCTGTGTACAGCTAATACACAACTTTAAAATCATCCTGTAGGTCATATATATATATGGCATGGTACATACAGTCCTATACAGTAATCTACAATGCTATGCGAAGGGTGTCTGCAGCCTTGCAGGGTGTCTGCACGGGGTGTCTGCAGATTTACCTATACCGCATCTGCGCTTGGGGTTGGATACGGGCAGGAAAGGATGAAGAATTGAACTGTGTGGTGCGTCAGGATTACTCGACGTGATTCATTCAAGTAGTTTACGGACGCACCAGTATCCGCTGCAAGGCAAGATTGCCTCCTTGGAGACTGGGGCCTCAGGCCTCAGGTCGCAAATCACATATTGAGCAGATGAAAATCTTCCCTTCACGTTGAAGCTAAGCCTGAAGCTTTTGAGCAAATTTTTGCATGGTGTCTGTCAAACCGTCAACAAAATCCAAACAGATCCCTTCGTCAGCCAATCAACAGACCGGTTCTCCCAGAACAGAGTATATACCTGTAATGACTGGGGGGTATGGCCGCAAGCGGCAAGAGCCGAACCTTTCTTTGGGACGAGAAGGATATACATATGTGAGTGGGATGAGGATTATATGCAAACAGATAAAGAAGTTGTATTTGTACGAAGCTACAATTAAACATTCGTAAAGTGACAGTAAGGTGCATAGAAAAGATGTACTTATTTTGAGATAGTAAATGTTGAGGTAGAAGAAGATGCAGAAGTCTTGGACTTTTTGGACTTGGTAGGGGAATTTGTGATTGATTCTTGATCTACGGACTAGGAGTGGAGTCTTCGCCAGTGTATCAGCTGTAATTTCGGCAGGAAGCAGAGTTGACGGTGGTGGCAGACACGTCATGAGTGGGCTCAGATCCTGCAGGAGAATACATAGATTACAGGAGGCATATTGTCCAGAGGGCCCAAGTTCTAGTTTGAACATACACTTTGTGGCCCGAGCTCGAGCGATACATTACTCCTCAAGAAAGATAAGACCGTTGAGTCCGTCAGGTAAATTGCCAATCCACACGCTGTTTGCGTAACTCCGCAAAGGGATTTTCGTAAAAGTACGCTGTTTGGTTCTGTGCTACTGTGAAAGATCTTCGGTTGTTTTGACTTGAAGTTCTCATTCACAGTAAGTGCATGGTCTATAGCAGTTGTGTTGAATCATTTCTGGTCGGAAAGTTTGAATACCAGGTTGTCAACACCTCACTGGCAATTCTTGAACTGCAGACTCGAGGAGAGAAATATCAAGGTCTGAGCAAACAATAGAAGTGATGTCATCCTCATCGACGGTCTCCAGAGTTGCACAGAAGGGACGCGTTTCACGGCGGCGTTATTACCGGTGTTATAAGATTCTCGAACGATGTCCAATTTTTTGCTCAGAGGCAAGATTTCCAGCCAATCTGGCTGAGTTCGACGTTCTGTGTTGAGGTGACATAGGACGCATGACAAGTAACAGAAAGATAGTTGCGGTCGAGGCAAAAACTGTTGAGGTGGACGAAAATGAGGGCAATGTTTGACAAAAGGCACTCGTGCAAATAGCTTCGTAAGAGCCCGGAGAAGACGGGGGATGAACGAATAAGGAAGGACATGGATATATTTGGTACCCCGTGAGAATGGTTTGAAACCGACGTACAGTAAGGAGCCCTCAGTTACTCAGTGCACCCGGGTACTACCGGTAACGGTCTCAGGCGCAGGCGAGGCCATTAGACACGTCTCTCGCTTTCCAGCTATTTTCGCCCATTCGCATGGTTGTCAGGCCAGACCGATAAACCCTCGCAGCTTGCAACGTGCATATTCATCATTGCTCTTTACTTTCCTACCAGCGGCAGCGCGACGTTTTACTCCTCCTCACCGTCACGCTCGCTGTCGTCTCTCGCAGGGCCCGGGTATCGTTAAAGATGACTCAGACCAAGTCCTGCTAGCAGCATTTTTGTCTGGTCCTCACATACACGCCGCGCAGGAATGAATGTTAGGTGGATGAAAGTTTGAAAGGAAACCCGAAATATACGATTACGAAGATTCAGCTAATAAATGATTTGAGATTTGCTATGTTTTCCACCTACCGAGCATTTTTATGTATCCAAACTCATTTTCGACTTGAAAGGAACCACTAAGTATGGAAGAAATAGAAACTTGCTGGTATACTTGATGATTACACTTCGGTAGAATCCGTTAAGTATCTTACGGTGATAAAACTTCAAGGAATCGTCACGTTTCTCAAGGCAATGTATACGAGTGGTTTCCCAATTACTTTCTGATCTACACAGAAACGTGATGTATCCTACAGCCAGAAACCTAGCGCCTCCTGAGCTGACGCTAACTAGAGACTGGGCTTCTGACTGGCGTCGTCTGACCAGCAGCATATATGTGCAGCTGAGTATACTGAATACTAGTACAACCTACTAGATACAAACGATACAGAAAATAGAAAGAGCATTGTAACACAGCACTATCGTACAACAGAGCAATTAATCACAGCACAGTTCAATCACCGAGTTCACCCACGAGAGGACGTTTCAACTTGATATCCTCTTTTGAAGCCTTTTCCGTTCTGCGCTTTTGCTCTTGCACTGAATACACCCATAGCTAAATACGCTTCATCCTCCAATCTCGCAACAATCAATCCATTTCATTTCGGTGTACACATTTACCGCTTCATTCTCCAATCATCCGATGTATTTCCTCATTTCGGTGTACATATTTACATGGCTCAGTCCTGACGAGAAGTTATCAGTTGATAAATTATCCAAGGAATTACGCCAGAGACGACTCACTCTAGCAAGATCAACCACCACAACTCGATCAGCTGAATATTGATAACGGGCAACATGACAGACAACGGCCGACGGAGAAATTGTGTGCAATTCAGTCGACGTCTTCGTAGAGAAGGTTCTGGCGGGATACCATGGAAAACGGAACGGTTCACGTTCTCCGGAGGGAAGAGGTAGCTGGCGCTGAATGATGAAGACAACATGTTCGCCGCAATTCTTGATCTCCTGAATAGAGCCCACGTGTGATTGGTTACCATGGACATAGCGAACAAAGCTGTTGCCCAAGTGAGTCTTGGCTCTCGAGTAAAAGACACCAGCGTATTTGTAGTACGCATGACTGTCTGTTTTGGAATTGGGAGCAAAGTCGTTGTAAGACTCGAATTGATCGGATCGAGATCCGTAAGCTTTGTCAAAAAGCTCCTGGAACTGGGTGATCATCTCGTCGCAGTCTGGACGACTGACCAGCCTACGAAAATTTGCGGCACGTGAGAAGGTATGAAGAATAGTCTGCTCAAGTTCTCCTGTGAAGTTACTCGTCAGGATAAAAGAAAATGAGCTTTGGAGGATAAAGTACTCGCCTCCGATATGATCGTTGGTATTAATCTTCTGCAGCGCACCAACCAACCTTTCGAAGGGAAATGTCCACCAAGATATTACCGGTCCAAAGAGCTTCAGGAAATCATAGATATGAAATGCAACATGGACGTTTGGTCGGATCCGTCGGGAGCCTTGAGTGTGAGGATGCAGAGCATAGAGATCGTCTACCCACTCCTTAAGGAATCCCACGTAAGCCTTTGCACGCTCATCAGACATTGTGAATCGGCAGACAATGTTGACCGCCTGGAAGAGTTTCATGGTGTGGTCCAAAACTTTACGCGTCCTCAAAGAAGCTTTGTCTTCATCCCAGTCCCAAAGAGAGACCAAGGCTATGGGAAGGTGGATTGTCACAAGTGTACGCCATTCGTCAGCTTTGATAGTGCCGGCAACCTTCTCGGAGTAGTTGTGAGGCACGGTATTCACCCAAGACGGAACACTGGTATTGTTGATGACGTGTTGTATATGCTGAATAGATTTAACGTCTATGTGGCTGTCTGACTTGGACTCGGAAGGTACAAAAGGCATTTTCAGACGCTGACAAATTGGTGATCAGTGAGATGGACAAGAGTCTGAAGATGAGCATTTACCCATTCTATCAGCACATCAACAAAAGCATCAATGGACTTGATCTGGAAAACTGGGATGACCACCTCGTTATTGAAGATAACTTTGACTTTGCGCGGCTGGGGAACATCTGGTGTGATGACCTCGTTGTTGAAGATGACCTTGACTTTGCGCATCGCTTTCCTAGGATTCTTTCGCTTGGCATATTGTGCAAACTTTTCACGGTCTCTGGTCTCGTGTATGCCCAAGCTCCAGGCGACAAATCGCAGCGGCGGGAGACGCTTGGTCGACAACCGCTTCCGCAACATCATGGTATCGGGAACGCCTTCGTTACACTCGAGAGCAGCCTCCAGGAGATCATGTATATTGGAAACAGATTTCAGCTGACTGTCCAGTTTGTTCCCGTCAAGCTGATATGCTTTGGGAACCTGCAACTCATCATATAGCTTCCAGTTGTGATGGAACGCTGGATCCATGGCAGCTTCCTTTCCGGCAGCTTCTGCATTGATTCCAAGGACATGACGACAGTGGTAATGGACAAGACCTTCGAGTACACAGTGCATGCTGTCAACAACAAGCATTTTGGTAGGGTCCCAGTACGGAAGCCTCCAAAGCTCTGACCAGCGAACACCAGAAGCTTCGAAGATAGCTTGCCGTTCTGCTGAGCAGTTGGCATCACGGGATGCTTCAGCTAGTCGGCGAAGCTCCTGGACGTCATGCTTCACCCACTGCTCGAAGCAAGTGTTGTATGTACGATGGTAGTTCTGGCACACAGTACACCATCCCGAAGTATGCCCCGCAGCACCTGCTACTTTCCGAGCAGCAGGAAGGTCGTTAACAGAGAGCACCACGGCATACTGCATTGCCCGTCCTTCTTGGTGTTTCCCTGTCCGCGACAAGTGTACTCCCTTCCACCCTGGCAGACACATATCAATGATGGGAGTCATGTAATTGGAGAAGTCTTCGTCATTTGGTTCTCGAGGACCGGGAATGATGGCGGCCAGGAAAAGATTCTCTGGCTTGTTGCGTATCTCGTGAGGCAAGTTGAGAATGGCAAACGAAACCAGACCGATGGAAGCGGTTTTGCCTCGATGGCGATTTCCGTTTGGGTTGAAGAAGTCGACCTGGAGTGCTAGGGCAAGTCGTGCTTTATCGCCTCGGTCTATGAAAAGAGTCCCCACACCCCCTGGACCAGTGAATTGACGCAGGAAATCCCCGTCAAAGACTGAGGTCATGGGCTCGTTGGAAGCTCCTCCGTTGATTTCTCCATTGACTTTGCGTAAAGCCTCATCCACTGCGGTATCACAGTACTTCTCGAGTTCCGGATTGGCAAGAATGCGAGCCAAATGCTCTTGCAGTGAGTTGACCGCATAAGGTTTGATCGGTCGCATGTTGCCATTCCGAGCGTGAAGTAAGGAAGTCCCGCATGCGCTTCTACCATCCTTCCCGACAATCATATTGTTGCATTGATCGGGATACTGGGCTTTAACGGCTGTCTGGGAGAACTCGGGCTGATGGCAAAAGCTGCAGGATGGACACACGGCAAAAACGGTTGTCTTGCTATCCAGACGAAGGGCATTCAAAGCAGTGTACAGACTGCTCGGGAGCTGTGCCATGAGCTGCCGTTGCACGTGTTGTTCACTGGTTGGCGCTGCGGATGAGGGACAAAACAAGGATGTTGCGGCAGCGACTATATTCCATACAGCCGAAACGATAAAGTCACAGTCTCGGTGTGAAATCCCGATGACGAGGGCGCAGGCAACGGTCAGAAAGATCACCATTCGGGTAGCTACCCCCACCCCTGCTAAAGGATTCTCGAACAGATAGTCTGTGAAACAGTTTTAAAATTAATGCATTATCTACCATCAGGGTGAAGGACGAACCTGAAGAGAAAGGTGTTGGCGCTGATGAACCTTCTGGCGAAGGAAGATCCATCCCAATGATACTCAAGACGCTATCAGCTTTCCGAAGCTCGCTCCGCGCCTCTTCTGCAGCACTGGTGTACGAAGGATCTGATAGCTTTCTCATCGAAAGCAAGGTAGCACTAAGCTGATTGATCCTGGTGTTTGCCTGCTTCAAGGCTTCCTGGCGCTTCAAAACAGCTTGTTTGTCACTGAAATCTAGATTATGGCGAGTGAGCTGGAGTAGATTTTCACGGATGGAGATGGCTTCGTCCTTGACTGCATTGATAGATCGTACCATCCTAACAAGCTTGGGGTTACAGATCTTCCGGATGAGAGAGAGAGAGACGCGTGATGCTCTCCGGGAAAGAGATGGATGATGAGAGGCTGGAGGTTCGGTCGGCGGCTGGACGTTGACAACAGAGTTCAGACCCTGCTCGATGTCTCCAAAGCCTATCCTGTTCCCGGAAGTATCAATCTTGATGTCACGCTGGAACTCTTCACGAGAGGTGAAAAGTTTTGTAGGTTGCTTGTGGATATCGGGGCCAGGATCAGACACAGTGACGGCGGTGAGCAAGCTGGTTAACTGGTCCATACTGCCCTCAGGTGTAGAGGCTGTTGGAGCCACGACCTACAGATACTAAATCAAATTACATGCTAGAGTAGCATTGGGACAGGACTTACCGAAGGGGTCTGCGCATCGTTGTGACGATTCAATAGATGCTCGGCGTAGTCTCTAGAGAGAACGGGATGACCGTTTGGATATTCGGAGCATTTGGTGCAGGTTGTCGTTCTTTGAGTACGCCCCATTTCAGATGAGGTGAAGCTGCAGGATAGGCAGGTATATAGGGATAAGACAATAAGAATACAAGACAAAAAGGAAGAATCGAAGAATCTCACCCAAGTGCATCATCACGACTGCCGTACATGTTAGGCACCCTGGTGGTGAAGTAGGTCGCCCTACCCTCCAAAAGGCGATGCTAACGCGGACTCCTCAGGTCAATTGTCTCCTTGGATGCCTGCCTGTCTTGGGTGCGACGCAGGAGTAAAAGGAGATGAAGTCAGCAAGGAAAGCACGGAAGAGTCGAGGCTGCATCAGTTGTTTGATGCGGGTTGTACTAGAGAAGCATCCAGAGAGCAGTACAGAAGATCTTCAATTAGGAGAGGGTCGAAAATAGGAGTAGGAGTGAGCGAGAAACCTGAAAAGATGCACATGAGTGCGTTCCGTTGCAGGAACAATATAACAAATTGATTGTCTATAAAAGATAGATACAATTGTCCAGGCGCAGGTGACTACGGTCGTCCAAGAAAGATAATATTGACATTTGACATCAGACAATAAGCACAAAAAAAAATCAGTCCACACGGTCAATGCGAAGAGGAACCACGGCTGCACGTCCAAAAACGTCGAAGAAATACTGTAGATAGCAATGCACGACGTCCGACTCGAACACCTCCAACGCCGAGTCATTGTAAAAAGTGACCTCCAGAGCGTTCCCTGAAGCTGTCGAACAGCGCTCATTGAACTTTGGCCACCTTTTCATCACATCTCGCAACCCAAACAATGCTTTCTTCCGAGAACTTGGTACTTTTGCAGCAAAACCTCCATCTGCCCAATCAAATTCAACAGTCAGAATACTCTCCACATCAGCTCCCAAAAAACAAGCACTGAGACGAGCAGACTGCTCAAGACGCTGTTCATCAGAAAGCCTTGGAGTAAGCGCCTGGTCGAGTGCCCTTAGCTCACAACGGAAGTTGAGCTGAGCTACCTCCCAGATAATTTCCTGAGCGACCTTCTCAGAGATGTCAGACGGTTCAGAAAATGATCGTTCTCTCCACATCACAAAGCTGGGGGGGTTCTCCAGATCAACCTCGACGCCGGTGGAGAGCAAGCAGTTCCCCAGCAGGTCACGAGCCGTAGCCTTGGCAGAGGCTGTTCTCGAAGGTCGTTGTGAGCTGGAGCTGGATGGTTGCGTGGTCGAGGTGAGTTCGCCATTTAATATCTGGCGCCAGGTAGAATTAGGAATCAGTCGCGGTGATGGCTGGGTCACTCGGAATAGAAGGACGTCGCGAAACTGTAGCCAGTTCCAGCAGTACTTGAACATCTTCTCACGTTTCTGCACCGTTACAAAGAGGGATGGATCAGGAAACGCGTAGCCACCTTGAATTGGAACAGGCGGGTTGCTTTGGTTGACTCGGGACAGTGCGGGACCCCAACAAGGAGACGTTAAGAACAGGCTGTGAGAAACCAGGTGAAATTTATCTCGAGCACTTGAAGAAGCATTTTTGGGGGACTTGGGATCTAGACATAGTTCGCTTATAATAAACAATGACAACTTGAAATAAATGCTTACAAGGATGATGGCGACTCTTTGATGGCGTAGTCCGCTGGGGACCACTCAGCACCAAAGCAGAGGGAGGAGTTATTTGAAGACGACTTTCGGCTGAAGACTCGAACGGAGAATAAGTGTTAAATGCGCTGTTCAGATGTTTGTGGATGGCGGAATACTGAAGCTCAGTGTTAGGGACACCGGTACGATAGATGATTGGTTCTGGGAAGGGTGCGTTGTCGAGGCAGAGATCGTCTGGAACGACCAGCGAAGCTAATTTGCCGACGGAGACGGCTGGAACTTCATCCACTCGGCGTAGGAACCAAAAAGGGATTCCAGCACGGAATAAAGCCTCCGCCGCTTCCAAATTGGAGGTCCAAGCACCAACCACCGCGGCGGCAATTGAAGCGGGAAGACTTTTCCCTGCCATGCGTGGCTTGTAGATAGTGCAGTACTCTAGGAGAGCATGCAGCTCAAGAAAAAGGCGCTGGAGGCTAGCGATTGTATAGCAGATTTGGCGAAAGGTCAGAAGTAGGGAGTGAAGACGATTCATCCTCTCTAGGAGGCGCTGAGAACACTGTTGGGCCAATTCTACCTCGGTTTCATTCTCATGAGAAGCTATAAAAAGGCTGCAACGCCCTCGTAACTCAGCTACCAATAGCCTTAATTCCTCCGCCTTCCCCGCCCTTAGTTTTCCTAACCCTGAAGCGATACCCCTACACTCTTCTTTAAAACAATCAATTGTTGGCGTCCACCACATTACATCGAATTGGTGTCCAGGTGGGGGTCGACGGAGGATACACGCAATGTGGCAAAGCTGCTGACACCATTGCTGGGGCCATTGAAGGTAGTCATACTGCCCGAAGCGGAAATCCCGACGCATGGTCATGCCTTCCACAATAGGTTCGACTTGATAAACAGGAAGGTCTTGATACGGGGTCGTCAAGAACAAACTTCCACCTGGTAACACAGCGGCAAGAGAGGCGTCGTAGGCTGTAGGAGAACGACCTTTCTCTGCAAAAAATGATGTCAGTAATGGTGACGTAACATGGCACGTATACGCACTTTGAAGAGGCCGGTGAAGGAGCAGTTGGTGGTTAGTGTCCAGTTCTTCCGCGGTCGGCTATACAGCAGAAAGATATGTACCTAGTAAGTAACCGGCTACAAAAAAAGTAAATGAGTACATACCGAATCAGTGTGATTGTGACTGTCCCTGTTCATAGCTGTTTACTTGTGAATGGCTTTGGAAAAACAAACCTGCGACACAGTCATCGAGTTTGACGCGTCGCAGGCAGAGAGAAGCAGGGTGTTAGTAGTGTAAAAGATGGATTCCGGAAACAAGATGATGATGATACTCACGAGGAAGGGGTGTACTGGTGAGAAGACTTGAGAACGGCTGAAGAGAACGGCTGCCTCGTTATGCACAAGCACTCAAAAGTGACTTGGGCAAAATTCACAGTTGACTCAAAAGTACAACTGCGTTGACCGAAGTAATTCAGGTCAAAGGGAGTAGGGCGGCCAGAGGAAAACTTGGAGAGCTGTCGAGGGAGCCTGTTGGCTGTCGAGGGAGCTGTGCGGGGCGGGGCGTAGCTGTCGAAGAAAAGAAGCCGTGGGGCTGGGGAAAGCTGGGCTGCTTTGTCAGCGGCTGTACAGCTCTCAAGCCACGGGTCGGGTTAGGGTTAGCGCACTTGCGTCCTTGCACAAGGAAGAAGCGCCCACGTCGAAGCGCATGCTGAGAAAGAGCGAGGGGAAGAACATTAACTCACTAATAAAAGCCCAAAGGACGTTTAATAGGCATTTTCCATGGACGTCATCCTACGGGATGCTTTCGCTGAGAACAACTCAGTCGTAAGAGATTGAGAAAGCAATACGTCAAAGCCTAGCGCGCAGAAGAGCATCAGCCTTATGTAACTGGCAACTCCGACCGTAGACTTGCGTACAGCCAGCCTACCTCCCTTGACTTGCCCTTGGTCTGCCTTTCCGGTATTGCAGCAGGGCTGAAGTCTAGTGCTACCGATCGCCGCCCGCTGTCATACCCTTGGCGTGAGACGGTTAACTTCCGCTCCACATGGTACTTAGCTCCTTGTTTTTATTGATCTTGTTTTTATTGTTTTTATTTCAAACGTTCCCTTCAGTCCAACATCCGCTCACCGGCCAGATTGGCCAAAAAACAACGCATGTCATATGCATCCTCTTCAGTCAGCACGGCCGTCCCTAGACCCTTTACCACAATCATGGAAGAGGGAGACCACGTCTATGACGAAGAACCCAGCATGTCCTCCATGTCTTCAGCCAGCACGGCCATCCCCTCCATGTCTTCAGCCAGCACGGCTGTCCCCTCTATGTCTTCAGCCAGCACAGCCGTCCCCTCCGACTCTTCAACCAGCACGGTGGGCCCCACTGAGGAAGAGGAAGACTTTGAGTTTGAGGAAGGCTATAATGTTGGTGCAACTCTATCAAGTCCTCCAACCTCAGTGTCAAGTCCTCCAACCCCAGCGTCAAGTCCTCCAACCCCGAGAACCCCAGTGTCGAATTCTTCTTCCCTTTCCCTAGCACCTTCAGATTCGGCCTCACAAAAGGGTCTATTCAGGTCCCGAAGAGGCTCGTCTACAGCATGGTCTGCGGAGTCGTCTGCGGAGTCGTCATCTTCCGAAAGGCCACTGTCAAAGTAGGTGGTTGGATCCTCAGGTATTAGCAAGTGACTAATTGGGATGTAGACTTGTCACACACACCGACTCATATCTAGACTACCTCTCGAGGATACCCTGTAATGATCCGGAGGAGGAGGCTCCGCAGGCTCCCGTAAGCCAAGATCCCCAAGCAATCCAATTTACCCGATGTCTCGGAGTCGTCAAAGTGGTGCGTTCCCCCTTTCTCTTCATCCTAAGGTGAAGCTGACTCCCGTTTAAGTACCTCGACGAGGAGGTCAAACCTCTCATTTCGGCGCTATTCGATGAACTGCCCCACCATGTACGGCTTGAGGTTCAGAGCGCAAATCCTGACGTCGATTCAGACCTCGCTCTAGCTCGTTTCGGACCTTCGGTGCTGCGATACTTTCCATCATCAGATGGAATCCGCCAGCACCGTGCGGCTGTTGCAATCTCGTACTTCCGAATGTATTCTGAAGCTCGGAAAGTACTCGCTCTAGACTCGGGAAATGCGGAAGATGTGAACGATGGTATGCCCATTATGATGATGGCGCAGATGCTCGGGAAATATAGCGAGATCGCCAGAACTGAGTGGTATTCACTTAATGAGGAACAAGTTAGCACCTCATTTAGAACGATGGCTGATGCGGTATGGAGAAGTTATGATATGTGAGTCTTTTTTGCCCTTTCCTTTTGGATGACACTAACGAAAGGTATTCTATAGCCAGTCTAACGTCCCGCACAGTCAATCGTCACCTCGCGTCAAAACTGTGATCCCGAGAAGAGAAAGAAACGCTCTCAAGTTAAGTTCTCTAGACCCCACTGCATACATGGAACCCGACCACCTCCAAACATACGAGTTGGAAATAGACTGCGCCGACATGACAGCCGATCAATATAACGAGGCAAAACGGCTAGTCGAGTCGATCAATTTCTACAGCTCAAAAACACCGGCTGTTGAGCCCAAACCTCGAACTCTCATAATCCGGCTTATCCCCTTCGTACAAGAGTTCAAACAGAAGAATGGACATCTCACTCATGCTATATATCAGCTCACACAAGATTTAATGATAGCAGCATCCGTCAATACACTTCTCGATCTCCCCTTCCCCTCGTATGGTACCGCCGCAGCCCCTCAAGGCTGTGTCTTTTACAGTGCGAAAGCCAAGATAGTCGAAGTACCTTATTTTGTCGCCCTTATTCCTTATTCCCTCCTGACTCTTTATTAGGCCGCGCCCAATTACCTATCATTTGAAGTCAGGCCGATCAAAAACCTCGCCCAACTTTTCAAAGTCGTCAATAAAGATCTCGTCGTCAACGGAAATTACGACAGTCATCTCGCCAACCTGGAGAATTGGCTTTATTACGCGACGTTTCTGTACAATCAAAAGGCATGGTTTAACGACAATGTCGTAGCCATTATCAATGAACGAAACAAGGCTGATCCTCACTGGGCTATCAACAAGCTTAGAATTCGTTCTTGTGGTCTTAAGCCCTGGCTTCGAGGTATTCCCACTCCGCCTGTTTCTGTGTCCGAATCTGATCTGCCGGAGCTGCCTCAGTTCAGTCTTCCCGTTCCGCCTCAGCCAGTTCACGCAGTTCACGCGGTTCACCTTCCCACTCTCGTACAAGCAATCGACGGTAACCATATACAAAATGAAGATACCGCTGTCGTTCAACCAGTGTCCATCCGTATGGAAGATGAAGATATGGACGTGGAGATGGATGCAGTGGATAAAGGTGCAGTGGTTTGTGATATGGATGAGGGTGTTGGCGTCAGGTTGATCCGTCGGATACGCCGATTTTTTCGGCAATAGTTTGGTTGCCCCGAGCTAAGGATAGTCGTGGTTTAGGTTATCTACTCCCATCGTCAGCTCATCCATATGTACTATCATCCCCTCCACTTCATTTGTCGCTCCGTTCATATGACACTACTCTGTATCAATGGCTTCTTTCAGTCTAGTTATTTGTATCTCTCTCTACCCGTATCTCTCTCTACCCCTTTTTACCTGCCCCTGTGACACCTTTCCTTCCTTTACTTGTTCCTTACCCGCCCCCTCCTTACCTGTCCTTCCTTTCCCTCCGCCCAGTTTCTTTTTGGATTACCGTTATCTCATGGCATGTAACATACTACTAGCACATAATTTATTCCTGGTGGACCGGATTTTTTCTGTGTGTTTTGCCCGTGTACACACCACCCTGGAGTAATTCGGATTCTTCGTCCGAAAACTCTTGCTCAGCCCAAAAAAACATAATAGAAAACGGATTAATTGAATGGAAAAATACGTTTTCTATTGTGTTGTTCGTTGTGCACCCGGTGAGAAAATACGCTTCCTTCCTCGGGGTGTGTATGTCAACTCGTATGGACTTCTTTTTCTGTTCTTATATTACTATCAATGCTACATGACAAAAAAACATACTTGGAAGCATTGAGTGACTCGCATTCTTTTCTTTATTCTCTTTGTACCTCTATCTTTTGTTGTTGTCCTTGATCACCTGTAGCATTCTTGTTCCATCTTAGTTTGGTTGTTCTCGCTCTCTGTACTGTCTATTTCGGATTCAGAAATGAAACAATTTGACAAAGTTATAACCAAGTTATAACACAAAAGGATTACAAAAATCACTGAAAGTAGCCTGCGTGCATAAAGTATCCAATCACATCTTTGATCACCGGGAACAACAGTCGTTGCGCATGACAGCTCATAACGGAAGCTAGGACAGGAAATGAAATATATAAAGACCATTCCGCGTCAAGAGTCTCATTATTTATGCAACTAGCTATACAAGGAAGATATGGGAATTGTGCAATGTATACATATGCGCAGACTCAAGAAATTGAAGTGACGGAACATTTCCCGCCAACAAGATGCCGACGGTGAGCGGGAGCCGAGCGTACTAGACTGCAACTTGTACATTGAACTTCCATCGTTGAGACAAGTGCCCAGACGTCCCTTTTGATACCAATACGCGAATTCCACTCCAACAGCGCAGCCAAAGTTGGTGCGCTGTTATCGTACCACTGTTCAACCTTGGAGACAGGAACCTCTAGGTCGGTTGCATCCAGGAGCATGGAGGGCGGCAGAAGGGAGGCGGAATACAAACCTGGAAAGAAGTCAATGATATGTCAATATTATTGAAAAGGGAGGACGGACTCACCCATCTCAGGGATATGCCAGTTCTTGCACTGGTGGTGACCATCAAGATGACCCATAAACCCATTGCGAGAGAATGAGCAGCTGCAGACGGAGCAGTGTACAACTGAGGTTTGTATTACTCCCCATACCCGTGCTGAAATGCCTTGCGTTGAATGTAAATTACGGATCGCAAAACCGACGGGAGAGTCGTAGAGTTGAAGATGAGCGCGTGTCCGGTTACGCCCGCTGATAGAGTCCCACTGGCGAAGACGCCATGGTACAGAGCTCCCGTGTGTAGGATGTATCAACAGTTCTGAAGGAATTCAGCCCATGCGTGCAAGCATACGGAGAATATACGTACTGTATTTATATGCTCCTTTGGCATAGTTGTCCATGAGGAATTCAACATAGTCCTCGTCTACAAGAGCCAAGAGCTGTTAGTATCCGGACGATCACAGACAACCTTGACGAACTAACCGTAATCAGCTCGGGATAGATTTTCCTCTTCGGTAAAGAAACCACGGAACCTGCGCGCAGAAGTTCTGGGTCTGGGTCTCGGCGGCGAGGGTTCATCATTGACGGATGGGTCCTGGACTGGTGGTAGCAGACGAGGAATGTGCACTAGGAGAGGAGATCAGTCCATGCCGAGAAAAAAGAAAGAAATGAATACCTTTCAAGTCACATTTGTGGAGGTCATTGTTGACCTGGAAGTAGTCGTAGTCGGAGTCAATGTCGAGGTGAAGAACCATTGTGCATTCTTCCGGGCATCGACGAGGGTTCGCGATGTGGGGACAGTATACTGGCGCTAGAGGAGTAGTGCTGGCGAACTGAAATGCATCCAGGTTGGACATGGTGCCATCAGCGTGTTGGACGTATGGACTGTAGAGATGGTCAGTTTGATATGAGCATGTAGAGATAAAGATGACCTACCGAGACCATGGCTCCCAGCCGCTCGTGAGGCGGTCGAAAGTCGAAATCGTGCCTGCACGATTCTTTTCATTGAGTTCTTGTCTGAGTCGTTGGAGAGTAGCCTCAGAAGGGTCTTGGGAGATGATCGTTTTCAGGTATTGCCTGGTCTGGGGACGCTGACGATCCTGTAGTGTGACCTTGTAGAATGGAAGGCGTTGGGATGGAGTTGAGCGGGAAGGAGGCATTGACGTAGGGAAACAGCATGTCGATGTTTTTATCGCTGGAGACAACAAAAAGGGAGGAAAAGCAGAGAAGTAAGCAAGTTGGAATGGGGATGACGCTAGCAAGTCCGAGAAACGCAAATTGCGAATCAGTGATGGCTTTATTGTCAATTAGATCGACAACAGGGAAGGAGCAGCACCAAGCTGCCCATTATTGTATTTCGTGGACACCAAGTCCACGAGAATAGACATCCATGACTCCGAGTCATGGGCAAGTTAAGGGAGGAAGTTCGGAAGTTGTCCGGAAGAAGAAGTTGGCTTGATAACCTCATGATCATCCGGATGGCTGGCCCCGCGCTTGTTTTTCTTCTTCTCGGTGCTCCCGTCCTCCCAATTGTTTCAATTGTTCATTTGTGAAATCGTTCTTGGGACTTTGCAAAGCTGTTCTGCCTTCACAATTGGTCCAATTATTTATGGACGATATCCCTCTTTTTGCTGAACTGGCGTGGAATTACGACTATGAAAGTTTTTTGTTCTGGATAATCCCAACATGGAGCTTTTTTTGTTACTCTGACAGCTTTTTGTCATTTGTAGACGTCTTATAACCAGTTCAACCGGAAGGCATTCCAAATCACATCAAAGTTCCTCAAATCCTATCGCTCTCCATGAGTATGCCTCAACCGGTAAGTCTGTATTTACAACACCCTTAAACACGTACTAATTCATGTCTAGGAACAACCCTCACCATCGAAAAGACAAGCAGTTTCGAACCCTTCTCGCGATGCCTTGACCGAGGTGAGAAGGCCATCATGAAATCTCCTTTCGTCCTGCTAAACTCTACGCATACAGGCACGTTCGAAGGCGACTTCCTGGAAGGACTTGTACGATGAGCACAGACAACACTCGAGGACGTTGATCAGAAATAAGAACCTGCTTATCGAGGAACTCAAGCAAGCCAAGGATAGCTCCGAGACGCAGCTACGAGCGCTGCAGGCCTCCTACGACGAGCTCAATGAGGATCATCAGGCGCTCCTTGCCCTCGTTCCCGAACGCGGTCCCGAACCTGGCTCTGAACCTATGGACATTGATCTTTCCCCATATCTAAGTATGTCTCAGCGTCTGGAAGACAGTGTATGTATCCTCTTTGACCCAGGAACATGATTGGCTCACCGTTCCTCTAGGAAACACTCGTCCGGGAGCTGCAATCGACACTGGCGGGCCAGACCGAGGACATGGTAGCGGCGGAGAAGCAGTACAAGGATGTCGAAGTGAAGCTTGTAAGTCGTTGATATTCTAGTTCTTCCTGTTCTTACGTTGAAGTGTATCAGGTTGCTGAGATCTCTGGTCTCAGGTCCGACCTGAAGGAGAGGGACGATAAACTTGTAAGTCTTTACTCTAGTTCTTTGATGACATTGAGCTAATCAGCATGCATAGAGTCAGCTCAGTATCGAGCTCCAGGACAAGGAAGCCAAATTCGTAAGTCTATCTCTACATTTCCTTCACCCTGTTGGGCTGAGCAGTATATCTAGACTGCTGAGACCTTTCGCCTCAACGAAGAGCTCAAGGCCAAGGACGAAGCCATGGCAGCAGCTGTCGCTCAGCATCAGGCTGAAATGATGGACAAAATCAAAGAAATAGTGAGTTAGGCCTCTTCCGTACTCTGGCGAAACTTACGCATGACTCACAGAATGAGAACAACAACCACATCGCAACTATGGCTCACAGAGTCTCGGTAAGATCCAAAAGCTCGTGGCTTCGGAATACACCCTCAACCCATTGGCTTGTAGGCTTCAGAGCATGCCGCCTCCAATCCTCGCATCCATCGGAGCATAAACCCAAGGAATTCTTTAACGACCGATCCAAATCCCAGTCCACCCAAGAGACTACCTCTACGCTTCGCGGAAACCAGCGAAGCCTCCACTTATGGCAATCCTTCACCGACTACTTCATCAGCTGCTCCTTCCGTTTCACCTTCTGGCGGTACTGCACCAATAGTCCCTTCCGCTACTCCTTCTGCTTCACTCTCTGGCTGTCCTACGTCAGCAGATCCTCCCGCCGCTCATTTCTCTTCACCCTCGGCCACTCCTGCTGACACCGGTACCTCGACTACCGCTTCGGGGAGCTTCGGAAGTTCAGGCACTGCTCCAATGAGCTCAGGGAACACTACTTCAAATACTGGCTCATCTCACGCTTCATCCACATCCAAAAAATCATGGAGTGGGCAGATGGAGGTCGCACATAAGGATATGAAGAAGTTGTTGACGAAAGAAATGAACAAGAAGTGTCATGTAAGTTCCATATCTTCTGCAAGACTGCCGCTGACTATTGGCATCCAGGCTCTTATTCGCGAGGTTTGGAGAGACAGGCACGGGCTACAGACAGACAGGGAGTATATTGTGTACACACCTGCCGGTGAGGATGTAGTTCAAGCATATCTCGAGGGTGGACAAGCTCCCGACGAAAACTCCCTTCTCTATTTCGGCAATGGCTTTTCCACCTCTCCTTGGAACAAAAGGATTATCGAAATGCTACGAGATACCGCGAGAACTAGGATCCAGACAGAACACTCTGATCTACCTGAGCTTCCAGATCTTTTCCTGGAGTATCTGCTCGTCGAACGTCTGAAAGCGTGTGGTCAGGAGTATAATCGGCTCCGGCCCAAGTACCTGGAGAAAGCAGGGCGTTTGGAGACAGCAGGCGAAGCCAGCGCAAGAGCACTTGCAAAGTCAAAGGAGGAGCACAAAGCGAAAGCTCTGCATTCGTTGAAGACGAGAGTGAGTTGTTCCTACACTTTCTATTGATGCATCATGCTCACGCTACTTGCTAGAAATTCGACAAGCGTGTAGCCAAGATTTTACAAATCATTGCCGAGCAGCTCTCATTCAAAGTTGGTGATGCTGATATCTGGACTCAGTGGTTGGGTGCCTTACGGAAGTTAGAAGCGGAAGGTCAATCTGACGAGGAGGAAGATGTGATCGAGATCGACGGCGTTAAGATTTCCGCTTACAAGAAAATTCCGGCTCGTTGGCGTGCAGAGTCGCTCACTAATGCCCTCTGGACAATTGACGACTGGGAACTAGGCATCGGGAAGGGTAAATCAGGTCCTGGTCCCAAGCCTGCACCTCGCTTCCGTGGAGATGTTGATCTAAAAGGCAAAATCCGCCCTCCCAAAAAGCTTCCTCGCGTCTTGTATGATCCTGCATACCTCAAAGGACTCGCCCCGGTAGAGCTTGAACATTTGTGTATTGACGATGGTTTCTTTGAATGGAAAGATGTTGTATATACTGCGTAGTTGTGTACAAGTTGTTGTATTCCTCCACATCGTGAATCAATGTTTTTTTTTCTGCTTGAGAATCATCAAAACGACCATTCGGTTGCCCCTCTCAACTACCACTACTTGTTCCCAATGCCTGTCCTAAACACCCGCTCAACCTCTCCTCTCGAATACGGTTTGATAGCCTTCGTTCTTGATCGCGACCACATGCCTTTCCCAGATGCACTCAGACATCGACTTGCCCTGGCTGACGACCACTAACCCCGACAACGAGGCAGCCTTCGCCATCGCCAGAAAGATCCATTACCCAATCGCTGAAACCTCCAACTGTCCAGTATACTGCGACCTGGTACACACTGCGGTGTTTGAACATCGCAGTGGTAAACTCTATGGTGACGATGTGTGCTTCCCTGAAATTCTCATGATGCTATCTTCTGACCGGCTTTTAGAACGACCGGGACTGTGGCTGCAACCCAATCCTCCACGAGCTCTCAGGGAGGGACCGATTACTCCTCAACAGCACCATGGAAACCTGGGATTTGGTTACTGACCTAAGGTGGCAGGAGAGCGGGAATAGACACCTGGAATATATGCGAGGTTGTCCAGGCACAAGTGGATTGTGTAGTTAGTACTGTAGTATAACAACAGCATGAGCAAAAAAAAAAAAAAACTCTAAAATAACAAGGCGTACTCACCGGATATATGTTAGGGAGTAAGTCATGCTGGTGTGAGGAAGAGGATACCACCTGCCATGGCGTATAGTCTGCACCGATGTTACTGGGCTCCTCGGCCTCGACAAAATGGGAAGAATTGCCAACACATACGAAACGGGGCAAAACAATAGGCCGGCGCATCGCACCAGGGAAACCTTTGAGGGGTAACCCGCCACACCGAAGTGCGTCACCTTTCCCAATTGAAGCCGATTAAGAGTCGCCTCAGCAATATCCATATGCATAGTTTAACGTCTTTTCGGACACACCATGGCATATGGTTTAGTGGTAGATGGAATGACGGGAAGAGCAGACCCGAGCTGCCTGGACGGTAGACGTAGCCAGTGGAGCAAACTCGACTGGCAAACAGGTATGAGCGGCGCAAACGCCAGTCTCGTGGGCTCGAGGATATTCAGAGCCAGTGCAATAGGACTTGTAGTGTATCATAGCACAATGCAATAGTTTAACGTCGTTTCGGACGAGAGCACTGGAGGTTGGGACAATCTCTCAGCGTATTAACCATGCAGAAAGAGGGAGAGGATACGTACCTTATAAGAAAAACAAACCTTTATTGCACCCAAGCAGTCGGGAAGGAAAGAATAGCCAGTGAGCAGACTCAGCTGGCGACGGACAGTTACGAGCGGCGCAAACGCCAATCTCGTAGGCTTGAAGTTATTCAAAGCCTGATTTCCTTAGAGACCTTGAAGGTAGGGGTCCAAAAGCTGTCGAGGAAGCCTGCTTGAGGCTGTCGAGGGAGCCGTCTGGGGCGGGCGCTGTCGAGGAAGCTTGTTGGGAGCTGTCGAGGAAGCGTACAGAGGCAGGAACCCCAACCCGACCCGTGGCTTGAGAGCTGTACAGCCGCTGACAAAGCAGCCCAGCTTTCCCCAGCCCCACGGCTTCTTTTCTTCGACAGCTACGCCCCGCCCCGCACAGCTCCCTCGACAGCCAACAGGCTCCCTCGACAGCTCTCCAAGTTTTCCTCTGGCCGCCCTACTCCCTTTGACCTGAATTACTTCGGTCAACGCAGTTGTACTTTTGAGTCAACTGTGAATTTTGCCCAAGTCACTTTTGAGTGCTTGTGCATAACGAGGCAGCCGTTCTCTTCAGCCGTTCTCAAGTCTTCTCACCAGTACACCCCTTCCTCGTGAGTATCATCATCATCTTGTTTCCGGAATCCATCTTTTACACTACTAACACCCTGCTTCTCTCTGCCTGCGACGCGTCAAACTCGATGACTGCGTCGCAGGTTCGTTTTTCCAAAGCCATTCACAAATAAATCGGACCCAAACCTTGGTCTACCAGCTTAAGTATGAAAGGAAGGAATGCTAAGGTCAGCGCTGCTGGTGCTACCTTTCGCCAACTCATTTACTCTAGGTATTACTTCTCCTAATCACTCTGCCCAAAACCACCTCCAAGTTGTCGCTCAGATCTCTGTAAGCAATTCGAGCCCTCTCATCATGTCTCAGCTGACCAGGTCCCTTGTCTAAAAGCACCCATGACTCGGCGTTGTAACAGCAACATGAAGGACTCAGTGTCTTTCTCTCTGACTTCGAGAACCGAATCATCCTCTTTGGCAATTCTCAGCTTAGCACTCATGTATACGTATCTGCATCGATTCAATAAAATTGAACTACTACTACATCAAAAGGCTGAAGCACTGGCTGGTGATGTCTCCCTCTGCATAGCTACACCCGACAACCTTGTCTCAGGTGCCTTCATGTGTGTAGCCAAGGAAGTGGTCAAGGTGGGCATCACAGCTGATAGTGATCCGGTCGTCTCTAAGACGGCGCGCACTAACGCAGTCTGTGCTTCCCCAGGACCACCCTCTGCCCGCAAACTTCGACCCCACCCTGTGGCTGTGACGGAGCCACCGTAATTCTGATAAATTGCTATGCTAGCAGCTATCAGAATCAGAGCTTGCACCATCCAGCCGAGACCGCGAAGCGCTGCGTGGATACGTCCGGAATCGAACCTGCCTACCCTGGTTTTCTTGCAGATGAAGATGGTGGTCTCGAGCTCCGAGGTTCCCAGCTCTCCAGCGGCAATGTATTCTGTTCCATTCAAAGTAAATGTCTGGCAAGGACCGTCAAAACCAAGCTGCAGGTGAATTCTGAATGATGTCTCGTACCGTAAGTCCATGTATCCTCGATTTCGTCCCTGTGGACAGGGTCTGGAGAAGTTCTCCGCTCCGTCTATCGAATACGTAGACGTTGCCGTGGTCACTGCCGCTGACGATCACCTTGCAGGACTCTCCAAAGGCGACCTGCTTAGGTCGTCCGGCCTTCCTCTCCCTTGGTACTTTGAAGTCCTGAATTTTGGATCCATCAGTCATGCGATATAGGGTGCACCCGCTTGTTATATCGTCGATGCAATAGACTGTCTTGGTGGAATCGCAAGTTCCGTATCCTCTGTCCCGGCAAGTAAGTAAAGAAATAATCTTGAATGACTGACACATAACTCACATTCGCGTCCCGTGCACCAGCGACTGGTCGCTGCTCAAGCCATTTGCACCGTCCAACTTGTAGCTGAAGTCGATCAGTTTGGAGTCCGGCGTCCTCAAAATACACTCACATAGCATCATGCATCCCAAAGACAACCACATCTCTCCGGTTATCAAACAACACAGACTTCGGAATACTGTTATTGACCTGTATTGCCCACTTGTCTTCGGAGACCTTCATTGTCGTAGGATCAACAACAAACAGCGCAACGACACCTTCCCTATTCGTTGCTACTAGTCTGGTGGTTGAGGAGTCGTAAGCCAACGAGGTTACTTCGCTCGGCTGAGCCATTTCGATGCACGCAACCTCTTCATAGCTCTATAGTTCTTCGGTGAGTAGACTCGTCCTTACAAAGAGAAGCTCCTTGCCTGATTATTACGAATCCAGAAGACTAGGTACCCGCTCCCGGTCCCATATATCAGTCCTTCCTCTAACGTGTCTTGCCTCTTGATCCACAGAACGGCCGTCGTGGCATCGCGGACTTCGTTACTCGAAATCTGCTTAACGATGGACATCGTCTGCAGGTCCCATATGACTGTGCCGTCGTTAGCTGTGTATAGGTCCATGTCAAGATTTCTGCTAACTATTGAGATTTGGAGCACTTACCACCGCTAGCAAGGTATCTCCCGTCCTCTGTGACTGCCATACACTGGATGGTTCCAGTATGTCCTTTGAGAGTGTGATCGAGTTGGTAAGTCAGCATCATAGTGATTTGTCCCTATACACTGATTTGAGAGACATTTATACTTCAGGCCTCAGACCTTATTATCTTTAACTCACAATAAGGTCGAAGCGTCAGCTTTCGCTGGCATCATCGCTTTTCGGTTCTTGCTTTTTGTCTTCGGATTTCCTTATTTGGTAACTGAATAGCATCCAGGACGAGAAATGACAATAGTAGCTTGGACGTCGCTTTGGACTCACAAAACAATAGAGTCCCCGCTATATACCTCAGGACTCACATCGACTCAACTTCAATGCCTCCCACTGTCAGAGTCCGTTCTCGTGCCTCCCCGCGTCCACGCCCTCCCGCAGCTATTCTTCTACTTTCTGACACCGATGTCTTCCCTTCACCGAGGCGACTCACACTTGCCGAAGAAGACCCCTGCGACACGATCCCACAAGCCGACCGTCATCATCCATACCGTCGTCGCCGCAGCCGAGTTCATTTTCTCATCACTAACTCAGAGCAGTGCCCTCCATCCAGCTCCGGCCTCGGAAACCCGTTTCCAATGCCAGTCCCAGCCCAGGCAGAGCCTGCACCAATCACTGCTATACCATCCAACACACCCACAATTTCCAATCCAAGCTCTGATGGTGTCCGAAAAATCACACACGCCTGCCCTCCAAGAGCCGCATCTTTCGGCAGACACCAGCTGCTGAAGAGCTTTGCACATCCACTCGAAATCTCCCAAAAGTTTGAGGTAGGCACACCATCAGAGTCTAGCCTGTCTGTTCTTACTTACCGTATCCAGGCATGTGTTGTTAAGGCTGCACGGGATCTCCCAGCCGCTTCCTACGATTCCCAGTCAGAGAGAGACCTCGAACCTGTCCGACAGAAGGTATATCTTCTGTTTCTTCATTACTCTCAAGCTGACTGCGAGTTAGATTCTGAAAGAGTGGAAAGTCTTTTTGGACAATTACGAGGATCACTGGCCGATGAAATACCTTCTCATGATTGAGTGTAAGCAGAAGCCAAAAGCAAAGAGAAAGACCTAGTCACCGGCTTCAGCACTGGCGCCAATTTGAGGCTGGGCTTTGTACTAGCGTCAGCTGGGCCGTCGCTGGATATTTGATACCTGGAAACGACTAGTTTCCAACCATCTAGGATACTTATCTGTAAACAATAAGATTCCCAATGCAGTTTGAGCCATTAAATTCCCATCGTATCCCAGTAAAGTTTTGGTCCTTGTATTTATCGAGATTACCATTGCGTATGCCATACTCGGAATATTAATATATCCAAACGAATTTCAGTCACTACAATTCTTTGGGAATGCGGACTAATTTGACACGAATGAACACAAAATGTATTCGAGTACATTTGCCCATTGATTTCTTTTGGGCTCAAACCTTTTGTTTCTGATATGGTTTCTGGCAGACTTATACTGATCAGGATATTTCACCTTTTCTATCTAACTTTCGCCTGCCTAACATTCATTCCTGCGCGGCGTGCATACTCCAGTCCCAAATTACTCCACAACTGCGAAGTGTTGATGGCAATCTGACGCCAGCCGCTGCACACTGAGGCAAGCGTAAAAGGGAGATGCCAGGTCTTCCAATCTGAAACCCCTGTGCTAAAGAGTATTGGATCGTCTTCACAGACAACAACAAAAATGTGAGACAAGAGCTCGACGGGTAGCAGTCGTATGGGAGCCGAAAGGGATCTCAACCGCTCGATGTGCTTCTTCAGTAGGTCTTGTTTTTCCTGCAGGTACATCAGACGCGAGCGAAGTTGAGATATCTCCAAACTATAATCTCGCATATCCTTCTCTGCATCACGTTGATATTGAGAGATTTCTGAGAACTGGAAAGCTGGAACGGGAAAGGTACGAAGCATCTCGTTGACACGCGCGGACTGCCCCAACGTCATTGTGAGTAAAAATTCCTGGGCGTGAAGTCACAGAGATACTCGGTAGAGGTGGAAGACGCGATTTGCAAAGGAGAAGGATAAGAGGTGATAAACGTGACTGCTCTTTCCAACCACCATCATCTCTTCGACCTCAGCATCCCGCGACCTCAAGTATCTCAAGCTGTCGCTATACACGGATGTCTTCTGGTTTATTGCTTGCGGTTTTTTTTTGACTCTGCCCAAATCCCAAGGGATTTTGTACTAGACATCGAGAGGTGCGTGGCAAGTCGGAACATATGATCATAAGTCATTGTCTGTCTCCTAGATCTCTATGCTTACCATGTGGCTCAGCATTCCAGGTATCAACGTATCAACCCTCCTCCTCAACACCCCAAGAACAAGTCTGTATACGCTTCAAGTTTGAGCGAATTGACGAGTTGAAGGTTTCTGCCGGCAATCGCACCATTCACTGGTTGCACAGATTTGGCTGAGCTTTTTCAACGAAGATAGGCCCGGAGATGTTGTCCTTCGATGGCATTTTCAGTATGAAGACCGATGGTGTGGGTTCAGGTTTCTAGATGTGATATCGAGGATGCGTATATTATGACGGTTGGCGGTCGTTTTCAAGACCCCAGAGTACGCTGAGGAGCCTGTGTGTAGGGTTTAGCAGTCTTTTCGTTCACAATCTTCGACAGGAAAAGGGTGCGTTGGTTTTGAGTATCTAAACTGATACCGGTTCATTTGATATCCTTAATTCTTTCTCTAGGTACCCAGGACCATGGGTACACAATGCTCTTCTTCTACGGAATACCATCTCAAGATACGACGAGTCTTGTCCTCAACTCGACTTGGGCATTCGTCAAAACGTACAAGAGCTTCCAATCCGTCGTTCTCTCGAGGTATCCTCCAGTACTCAAGCTTTCCTGGAACCTTTGTTCCTACATCCCTTCCACGGCATGCTCGTGAAGCCTGAGCTTTCGTCTGCTATTTCGTACGTGCTACTTCACTTGGAGCTGAGACTCTACTCAATTTGGCAAAAATCCAGAGTCGGCTGGTCATAGAAAACTAGGTCGGTTGGACAACATACTCGTCTTCCTTCAGTTGACTGACAGATTGATAACTACTAGGTTCCTTTGCTTCCTCTGTTTCATCAACAGCGTCGGGTCACATTGTCTATGGGCTGTTGGACGATGAGAATCAGCGTCATAATGCATAATCTATGGGCGAAGGATGCTCTTTTCATCGCGTTGTTATAGGGAGATAGGTAGTACACCAAGCATGTAAAACTTTTTCTTTAGTTCTAAGTACGAGAATACATGGCATGGTTGTTTGCTCAAATTAAGATGATGCTACTGTATCCATTTTTGTGATTTCTGTCTATACATAAGCCAAAAAGACGGAGGCAAGGAAGATCTAGAGTAACAGACAATCGATGTCAGCGTATACGCCCAAGCTTCGACATGGCGAGTAGAGCCCTTCCGAAGTCAGCGAGAGTTCATGCTTGCACTGGTTTAAAAATCGTTGACGTCGAGCGCTGGAGCTCTGGGGTTTGATCCACATGAGACCTGAATTCAGAGACTGACGCTGTGCCAGAGAGCAGTCCCCGCGTAACCAGGAATAAAGCCAAGCACCAGTCGGAAATGTAGACGTGTACGACCAATGCACAAAATTCCTCGCGACGGGCTGAGGCTTTGAAACCTTAGGGACACCGATGTGCATCTTTCACTGTGAAAAACGTCGTTTGAGACGCTCATATATACCATCAATGGGTGGTTTCCAACGGAACTTGAGGTAGAGGCCTTGGCACGTTCATCATCATCGTTGCAACCTGACGAGATGCCTGGAAGCCAACGAACGGTCAATCCAAGGAAATGAAGCCATTAAATTATCCCGCACCTCTGTGCGAGACGCAACCGAGAGATGAACGATGGGTTTAGCAACGGCGTGGATCCACTGGCGGCCATTATTCTAAATTATGCCCGAGCAAAACATCTTGAGAAGTTATAAATAGGCTAAGTAGTTTCGGCTTGATTTTGATAGCAGAGGCAACGACGTCTTCAACAGGCCTTGTTCTTGAAGATGCCAGAAGACCGGTATATTTTCATCAACGACCATATGGAGGCTATTGGATGGTAACGCACCTCTGATTATCCAACGAAGGTCAAGACGCTCACAAGAAGCCAAAGGCAATGTCCAGTAGTAATTATACCAAATAATGGTTGAGAAGCATCTTTCTTTGAGGGATGCAGTCAAGCTTGACCGTGACGGGAGCGAGAATAGACAGGGAAGCTAGGCGTACAGTGACAGTACACAATTGTAGACATGCCAGATTGGAAATTTTGATCTGCAAGAGAGATGATGGTGGTTGGAGTCACAGAAAAACGGTCACGTTCCTCTTCAAAACGTATTTTTCCTCTTCACTGCTCTGACCTCGAGCCTCGGCATAAAACCCAGCCTCTCCTCTTCTTTAGTCTATTCATCAATTACACTCACCAGAATGATCTGCTCTAGCTGCGGAGCCAGCAAACCTTACACAAGTCATTTCGACATAACAAACGCGTCTGCCCGCGTCAATGACATGCTTCGGACTTTCCCTATCCCATCTGCCCAATCCTCCGTGATATTCCAAATGCAGCTTGACATAGAGAATGACATCCGACACTACAGCTTGGAAGTGTCCCAATTCCGTTCACGTCTGCTGTACCTCCAGCAGAAACAAGATTTGCTGGTCAAGCACCTCGAGCACCTGAAATCCCTTTCAGCTCCCATACGCCGTTTGCCGGTAGAACTCTTGACTCGCATTTTTGCCATAGTCTGTGAAGAGCGTCCGGTAGTCATCACTAACTACTCTCCGCTCTCTTGGCGTTTGCCGTTTATACTGGCATCAGTGTGCAGCGGCTGGCGTCAGATTGTCATCGGGTGCTTCGCAGTTGTGGACTAGCTATGAGCTATGGGAATCAAAGTTTCGACCTGCTGGGCTTGAGTTCGCTCTTGATCTCTGCCTAATGCGGTCTCAAAGCCGTCCATTGACGTTGGAGTTACACGCCTGCGAACTTGACGATGATCAGGATGACCCGATGATTCGACGAGCTGCTGAACAGTGCGCTCGTTGGAGGCATATCATCATGCACAATCTTGATGGACGCAGTCTACCTGGCTTAGTAGGCTATGGCAGATCATTTCCGCTCCTCGAGACACTGGAAATTTCTTATTTTGGTGATAGGGACCCCGGCCTACAGATTTTCAACTCTGCTCCCCGACTTCGTTCTCTTAAAACGACAAGGCTGCCATCAGTGGAAGATCTAGACAGCTTCGCTCCCTGTGATCAGATCACTGAACTCGAGGTATCCTGCGGCTTCGAGTTCAATGTCTACGAGAAGCTCGGTAACAGATTTCCGAACCTTAAAACCATGGTCTACGCCGATGTAGACCATTCTAATATCCCCGAGCCCGACGAAATTCCCTTTCGTACCCTTCCCTACCTCACCACGCTGGAGTTTCGCTTGTCAGACGACAACCAGATATCCCATGAACGCAATTTACTCGAAATGATTATCACCAACCTCACACTCCCATCTCTGTCGACCCTGACCATTATAAACAAAGTGGAAGTTGTGTCCTGGATTTACAAAGGAATCTGGCCACATCAAACGTTCTCGGACCTTTTCCACCACTCCGGATGCTCCCTGACAGCACCCAGACAGCAGTCCACCTCGAATTCGTCCTGCTCTCCGACAAAGACCTCATTGCTTTCCTCAGGCATTGTTGGTAGAGCTTCGTTTGAAGGAAATCTATCGCAAAGGCTATGACTTTTCTCAGGTTGAGCCACGCTTTCAATTCCCGGATATCGTTACCCCTCGATTCCTCACTGCTCTTCACTTGTATAATCATGGACTAGCATTGTCCTCCCCTCTGGTTCCCAAATTAGAGAGCCCGGACTTCACTGTAGATCGGGATTTATTTGACGATGAGCTGTTTTGGAAGATGGTCGCGTCGAGATGGATACCCGAGACAGAGTACACTCTGACCATTGGGGTAAACTGCCTTAGGTCGGTCAGTATTTTTGTCTTGGGAGGAAATTTACAGAAAGATGTAGAGGAAAGACTTCGTCATTTGGTGCAGGCTGGGTTGAAGGTTTCTGTACGCATTTTGACGTGAAAAAGGCGGTATGTGCTTGTGACCTTCAATTCCCTCAAGACCTTGCCTAACACTGCCCGATAGGCTTCATGAATTGATAAGGACTGTGCATAGCAGATGCTACCAATTTTACAGCGGTACTCTGGAGAAGCTTCAAGATAACAGTGACTGTAGGGTGTGCACCACTGACAATAGGAACTTAAAGTAATCCATCTAACCCCTCTGTGCGGGTCCCGACATCCGAGAGTGAAGACACTGGGCCTGTAATAGTTCATAACTACTAGAACATACATGCACGAAATAGACGTCGCCAACACACTAGCGGATAAGTCAGTTCATTGTGTAATGCACAATGTTGAGAAGGCGAAGGCGGAGGACACTGTTATGGTAACTATGTAAAGACATCCGTCAGAAGAAACACATGTATGCAAATTGGACAGTATACGTATCGAGCAGTTCTAGTTCGCAAATACCGTTCGAGGTCAGTCTAACCATAACCTTGAGGAAGTCCACTGTCTACATCTCGTGGTCAAGTCTTCGCGTAAATAAGGTCGGCGTGTATACGGCCAACCACTGAAAGACTAAGACTGGTCAGCACGGTCACATAGAGCCTACACTCGCTACAGGCGCTGTTTTCGTCTCCTCGCGTCCCAAGGCTTGAGAGCTTGGATTTTGTCACTGACGGTGACTTGTTTGACGACGACCTGTTTCACAGTCCAGATGGTTGTCTCGAGATGGATACCCGAGAAGGTGCATGCATTAGCTGTTGGAGTGACGTCTCTGAAATCGGTGAGGGTATGTGTCTTAGGCCATGCATTGAAGGAGGAGGTAGCTGAGCAACAATTGCAGTATCTGGGGAAAGATGGACTGGAGGTCGTTGTGCTAGTCGTAATAGTAGCTGAACTCGTCACCAATGCGAGATTGGGCACTTTAGAATAGACGGCCTCAAACCGTCTGAGGCACCTGAAGGATGGCATGATTGATAAAACACTCCAGATGTGGGTAAGAACAGAAGACATACGGGAAAGAACATGGTTCATGAGATGAATGTTGTGAAACCGGTAAAGGGGCCGTTTTGAGCGTTTTTATGCAGTAATTTTGACGACGATTAGTCGACGGTGACCTCTTCAGATAAAATGTTTGAAAGCGGCTACTCAGGCGTTGGCTACGGACTATCTTCAAGAAAATTAGTCAGACAAAAGTTGAGCATAAAAATGCCAATGTACGCACCATCTTTCCATCCCGTTTACTCCATACCTCACTCCACGAAGACTGGTTGATCAGTCGTCCCATATTGATGAGAAACGAGGGAATTAGATGGCTTCATGGCGTGGCTTTCCTTGTCCTTTGAATAAGACACCTCGAGGAGCGAGCTCGTTAAGAAACGGGTACGTAGGTCGAGCAATCTTACGAGAAGATGCTCGCCGAAGAGTTATGCAGGAAAGGCCTAGGTTGAAGTATTGAGCACTAGGCCAGAGATCTAACCAACGACGGCCTGTGATGATGCCTTCGAGCTCATCAGTCAGAAGACATCGAATAGAAGAGAATAACACTGACCATACCAGGCATACCCGTCGTAGGGCCGATCTGCAACTCGACTTAGATTCATATCTTCTTACTTCTGACGCTTTACTACGTTAAAGACCTTGTTTGCATAGATGAATATGGCCTTGGTGCTCCTCAATGGTCTTGAAGAAATACGCCTGGCAAAACAATGATTAATGAGCAAAATTGAAAATTAATATTGGGTTCGCATAGACGTACCTCAAAATTTCTGCTCCTAATTCCACTGTAGCCTTGTATATGGAGAAGAATAGAGGTTTGCGCGTATATAGTCGTGTTCAGAAGCAAGAGAGTAAAGGCGCGACTTTCTTGACAACCACCACCATTACTTTTCTCTCTCCTCTCAGTATGGCAGCCAATATAGCGCGCACGGTCGTCAATGTGGCTGGACAAAGCCTAGGCCATGTTCATCTGTTTCCGCCCTCTTGCGAGAATGGATTGACTCATCCAAATTTTCTCGAAACTCTGTTCTGGACTCAACGCACAGAGAAGCATCAATGGAGATGCTTCTCACAAGGACCTTGAGGTCTCCGTCTACGCGTCAGCTGAGGGCACTGCATAATGCATTAGTCTAGCGAGAGGGTGTCATGATCACTCCAGTATTCCGTGCCGGCTCCCGACGTCAGTCGATCTACGGATGTCTCGACATCGCGTTCCAGAAAGATCGCACGGTGGGCATGGACTGGCCGCACTGACGAGGATATAAAAACCCCAGCCTCCAGCCATCCATCTCAAGATTCTAATCTTCCTTGCAACTTGCAATTTACGACTCACTGCTTGCATCACGATTCTCGACGCCATGCAATTCACGACCTTCCTCGCTGTCTTCACTGCTTTCTCTGCCAGTCTACTTCCTACCGTCACGAATGCGCTAGCTATCCCCGTCGTCAACGTCGCTCGGGATGTTTACGTTCCGGAGATCACCTCTCCCGTCGCTGGGACTGCTTGGGTACTCGGTGAGCAAGCGGTGGTCACTTGGTGAGTAATATGTCTGGATCATTTTGGTGTACTGGTATGCTGACTTTGAGTAAAGGAAAAACGCCGACGCACCAACCCTCATTTCCAATGGTCAAGCTGTCATGCTCCGTAAGGGAGGGGCACCGCTGGAGGACAAGAGTGTGTATCTTTTTTTTTGGCATCACTGTGTCCAGAAACTTATTCATCTACCTCGTCAGATGGAGGGTCCTACTTCTTGACAACGGATTTCAATCCCAGAACTGGATTTGTCGAGTTCACCGTCCCAAGTGATTTGGCAGCTGGAGATGACTACGCTATCACTCGTGAGTGTTGGTTTACGATGTCTTCATGAACCGATTCTGACTAGATGTTCCAGTCTTTGGAGATTCTGGTAACATTAGCGAAGAATTCAGCATCTTGACGCAGGAACCTGGAACAGACTGAAGGACTGGCTTTAATGATGATGATGATGATAACACGGACATTTGTATGATTCAAAGCGGACTCTTCTGGACTTGTACTTGATATAATTCACGGACCATCTTCTTTCATCGTACATTTGGACCAACATTGTAAAGTAATACTAATAGGTAAGTTGTGTTACCTGATGGCTCAGATGAGTACTGAGGAGTACTTCCGAGACCGACCTTGTGTCAGTCTACACCAACATCGCATTTACAGCAAACAACATGGTATACAGTCAGGAATACAAATTTACAGTCCTGTACAATTTTGATGAGTGTCCAAGCAATACGATGCGACCAAAATATTGGGCTGAGCCAACGAGGAGAGCCCTCTTCGACGCTGGTACAATGCCATAGCAGGGCAAGCGTCAAGCAGCGCAAAAACACATAGAGTAGGCACAGTGTCCAGACTCCGTAACAGTAGGATCGCGAGTCCTTGCTACTGTCAGAGTCATACAATGTTCGTGCAGGAATAGAGCACAATTCTGACTCCAAGAAACGTCAAACACTTCTTCCATCCTGCCCTCCAAGTGAGACCTGTTTCTGTAGGCACTGGGGCAGGTAGTGCATACACCCACCCACCACACATAAGCATGTACCCATATACGCATAGATGCATACACTCATACCACCACCTCCATCCTAAGTAGCTCACAACGTCATCTGCACTCCACCTGCCGGGTCTTCAACCGTCGCTGATTTCTTGTTTTTACTCCCTCTCGGTCTGCCCCTGGGCCTTTTCGTTACTGGGGTTACACTACCGGTAGGTGCCTCCTCTGGGGGTCTTTTATGCGTTGCAGGCGTAATTGGAACAGAGAATGACGCTGAGCCAGTGATGGTGGTAGTTGGGATGGAGGATGAGGATGGGACGGGTGCAGTGGATGAGGTGGTGGTGGGTTGACCGTTGAGGCGGCGTTCATTTAGGTATCTGTGACATAACATGAGATAGTTAGTCAGGTAAAACGCTGAAGTAGAAGGATCAAAACAGAAGACTGAATAAACTATGTCAAAATCGTCTGTTCGTGGTGTACGAGTTGGAGTGAAGATCCTAGCCCCTGCTCAGACATTCCGGGCCAAGACTGACGAAAAGCAAAAGGAGGGCGAAGACAGAAGGGAAAAAAGAGGAGAAACAAGAAACTAATTGGAAATAAACGTTGGCAGAACACTCACTGTGCGCTTTTTTCATCCAGCATGGTTTGCAGGCTTGGAAGCGCAGGTTCCCCAAGCTCCTGACGGAGACGGTCAACGTCGCGTTTTGTCACAGCATATTCGCCTTCTGATAGAGTGGTTATCTTGGTGCGCAAATCCGAGCATCTAAAGTAACCGTCAGTAACAGGAAAAGAAGAGATACCGCAAACATACTCTTTTTCGAGTGTAGATTCGAGCATATCGGCTTTGTCTCTGTCCTCATTGACTTGTCGTAGACTGCTGAGAAGACGGGTTCGCTCCGACTCGAGTCTGAGAGGACGTATAAGGACAATCAACAGAAAACAAGTGGAAAGTGAACAGACTTGTTCTTTTGCTCCTTGACGTCCTGAATAGCTTTACTCCTTTGTTCCAGCGTCGCATGCGCAGAAAGAATATGGGCAGTATGTAACTGTAACGTCAAAGCGTGTTTCCTGCGCGTATTTGGGTAGATGTCAACGATACATCCATGTCACGTAAAGAAGGAAAAACTCACTTGAGCTCTGCCGTTTTGGCCAAGTGAACGAGACCCTTCGTCCAGTCACCAGTCGCGACCAGAGGTCCTCGAGATGTTCCTGTAGTACTGGATGTTGCCTCCGCTTGTGCAACTGGCTGCTGGGCCTGTGATTGAGCAGTTATCGGTGTTTGGGGTTGCTGTTGGGATTGTGACTGTGGTGGTTGCTGCGGTACCGGCTGCGTAGAGGTATGGGTTCGATGAAGTTGTGTATAGGTAGTATCCTGGGGGGCTACTGTCGTTACTACGGGAGTTGCAGAAGCACTCGGAGCGGTACTGCTTGACGGTGTACCATTGAGAAGAGAGGGCTGGATACTGGTTGGGGTAGGAGTATGCGCTGTGGGCGGAGCGTAATGGCGAAATTGGGTGTGATGATGCGTGGCCATTTTGTGTTTTTACCGACAAAAAAGCGCGCAAATTTTTGTGGAAATATGAGAGATCGTGGAGGGAGTCCTTGGGGTCTTGTTGACCGACACACGGAGTGACAGAGGGCCTAATGCTCTCCAAAGATAATAGGGCCAAATAACTCTTCTCTTCCTCGCTTCCAAGTCGTGCACTGGTTCTAGATGCTAACAAGTCTTGCTAAAGCTGGCTCCTGATTTTCAAATCTCTAAAGACTCAGACAAGTTGGATCTTTTGACTCTCTGACACTGCTAAGCGTCTTGCCAAGTCCTTTTGACTCAACTTCATCTACACCTGCCGAGTTCCAACTTGCTTTTATTGACTGGTCGGGCGTCAAACCTGCGTTAAATACTCAGGCTCAGATATTTGAGGCTTACGCCACGATATCTCTGTGCCTAGACTTGGCTTGACAAGTTGACTCGCTCGCAGCCACTCGTTCACTCGGTCAGATCTTCAAAAAGGATCAACCTGATCTGTATGCATACCTTGCTTCGCCTGTCGGATCGCCAGGCACAGTGTTGCACAGCTCTGGCAGCTCAGTCTAGCGGTGCTGCTGAAAGGGCCGATTTTTATGGACCCACTAGGAACCCGAAACCAATTGCAAGTCCCTCTGTATTTGCCCAGTTGCTTAGGTTCCAGTCTAGGACTACTGCAAGGAGACCGTCACCTCCATACTACACAGATTATGCTAATGTAGCTATTTTCGCTGAGGATAACTGCGATAGTTTGACTGGCGTCTCTGATAGTACTAGCAGAACCTCTGACACGCATCGGACAATTCCTGGTCGGTAATAAAAATCCTTGACATGTTGGCGCGTCAAACCCGTGTTATGCACCACTATATATGTTAGATAGCATAGAACTTGTCAGTGGTCTGAGCTCTTGTCCCCTAGAAACAGGAGCCATGTATCCGACTCGGAATTTTTGACATTGTATCCTTACCTAGTCTACGGAAATTTCAACGCCGGCACGCGTAGTTGTACGCACTTACTTGCAAAGGGAATTGAATCTGCCCAGCGCGCGCGCACGTTGTGGATATACATACCAACATCGATTTCAGGGTTGAGAAGAAAGCCGAAATCGGGATCGTCAAGTAAGGCTACTTAACATTCTTGCACCCAGGTACGAGACCACGTTCCAACGTCAACTTTGTCCTAGTGTCCTAGTGCTTCGGCTTTCATGAAGTTTGTGTTGCTTGGACGAGTAAATCAGCCGTTTCTCCGCATCACACCTGGACGGAGTCGCCGTACGCCATCCCAAAATTGAGCGAGCATACGGCCCGCAACTGGTACTCATCGAAGTAGTGGCGTGGCGATGGTTGCAGGATGCATATCGGACTATCGGTTGCAAACGACTTGCAATGGTTGTACTTCAGAACAACCTAATGTCCCTTTTGAGTTTACCGCGTCGTGTACTAGTGGAGCACCCGTGTGTCTTTGGAACGACATAATCATGCTTGAGATTTGATGCTGAACGACCGGTAGTCGTGCGGCTCAACCCTTGTCAAAGATACGTCATGAAAGATACGAACTAGCAGTACTAGTACTGGCAGCAGCATCAGCGGTGCCTTGTGTAAGCCTTGTCAGGGGAAACGCATCAGAATACATGTACCACGGTCGATGAGAAACTGGAAGGCGTGAGCGTCCTCTTGGGAGTCTTCGCAGGCTGAACTTGTCAGTGTGGGACGAGCCATTTATGCTATGAAACGAAACCACAGACTACTTGAAGTCTCTCAAGGGAATGAAGCATTAATTAATATCATCAGAATATTACTTACTCGTGGCTTCATACTCCCCAACTGTCTATCATTGGAACTGTCTGCTAACGAGCTTAGCCAGTGACCTGAGAGGACCTGAGTAAATAAGTGCATATTCTCAGGACCGAGCGAAAATCAGCCTGATTTAGCCCTGGGCAGCAATTCTGAAAGTATTGGCACGCTGTCCATGGTGAGCGGATGCGTGGTGACTGGTGCTATTACTATTAGCAGCCGTGAACAGGAGGATGATCGGCTGAAAGAAAGTTTGCCGCTGCAGGAGACTGGGTATGCATTGACCTGGACCACGCGCGAAGCCCGGAGGAAACTCGTAGAATTCAGCAACCGTCTTCCAATCAGGTTTAGATGAATCTTCCGCTAATAAAGAGACGAATCGGAATAGCTGGAGGCGTAGGTAACGATAGATCATACTAGACCTGTCTAGAGCACATTTCAGTAACGATACCCATGATCGAAGATCAGGTCCATCTAGGTTCAACCACTAGTATGTTACGGTGATCACATCCAGGAGGATAATGATGATCCCCACTTGATCCCCACTCTTCGTGGAATCTATCCGACCACGCCGGAAACGGTCTTGATAACTTGTTACTTAATGTCCGACTCATGGCGAATCACAGGATCAATCTGTGTCCCTGCTAGAAAGTGCCTTGAGTTCTTGGCGGTCCGGAAGGAAGCTGATGGTCTGAAAGTGGGTGTGTAGCGGTATCGGTAGTAGCTAATTGTGAGGTATTCTTAGGAGAGACTCGCGGAAAGGATTCCGGGCTGCCAGCGGTATGTGGCTTGACAGAAGACATTGAGCCGGCAGCACTTTCAAGGTTGGAGCTTGATTCTGATTGGTTGTCGAAAGTAAGTAAATTAGATTGGTTCACAACCAGATAGTCTAAGTCTCGGTCAGTTATAGAGATGACAATAGCAGCTGATTGAGGGTTACCAGGCTGAGTGTCCAGACCTCTTAATATGCTACGAATGGCCAAAGTTTTTAAAATCTTCTCTCGGTTCTGTGTCATCTGGAATGAACTAAGACTTTCCAGGTAGAAGCCCGAGTTGCCAAAGCGTTCAAAATAGGGCTGGGTTTGTTATCGAAATGTTAGTAACATGTTATATATCATACGTTATTTACTCGTTATATATGTTACTAACAAGCAGGGGTCAAAATACTCAGTGAGATATTGTGATTTATTCCTGAGAGGGTCATGACGCCGCTGGTCAATTCATGATGTGCATGGTGGCGGGAGACGGACTGAATCTTGGCTGGTTCAATGCAGCTCGTCGTGCATCCATGACGCCAGAACATCTCATTGACTGTGCAAAACTCTATGGTTCCTATGTCAATGGTTTTGATGAGGGAAAGTCTCGTCATAAGGCACGAGTTCACTTGGCTCCCATCCACAATCCATCATCGACAATTCCTCATATCCATTCTGCCCCAACTTTGACAGATCTTCTCAATGCCGAGAATCTTGAACCAAAGGAGGCAGATTTGGCCGGTCTCGAAGAGCAGTGGTTCAACAACCCAGATCCGTATGACCTTGGTGAAACGGATCGCGTGGATGATTCTCTCAAGGTAGATGATGACGACATGACAGTCATACGCTCTCAGATCCGGTTCAATATTGCAGAGTACATCAAGCTGGACGACAAGAAGCTTATCAGCCTCTTGACTATTGTAGATTACTTGGGACCAGGAGCATCAGCTGATAGCGCAGTGATGGGCTCAACTCCGGTGTCTCAAATTCCCAAAGGGAAGCCTGGTGCTTGGGACATCTCCCAGTTTCTTAAGTAGTCGCTGCTCGGTCACCGCCACATTATCTCCGTTGCATCGTAGTGATATATAGGTATCTCACTGTGTTACTAACACAATTTTCTGTTATATAACACGTTATATATTCCAATTTCTTCGCGCTTCGCGCGAATATCTCACAATAAATAACATAAATAACGAATCTCACCTGGAGGTCCTGGGTCAATCTCACGAATCTCACGTTACTAACACCACCAAATCTGATTCTAACCCAGCCCTAGTTCAAAACTTCAAGCTTCGAGAGGGGTACCATTTCGCACCAAGAGAAAACCATTTCCTGTGGGTCATGCCATGCCTTACGTTGTGGCAAACGAAATTTTGCATTCCCGTCTTGAAGAGAGATCTACAAAAAGACTGTCGTTGGATACATTGTCCATACGTTCAGATACCCAAACTGCGACTGACGAGGCTTGAGGTTATATGAGTGTCAGTGAAATGAAGTCTAAGAATGAGTTCCCTAGCG